>JAOCZQ020497953.1:0-10526 GCA_025434785.2 Epizoanthus fatuus | reverse complement strand
GTTTTAGTTTCATTCGATTCAGGAGAGTTTTATTTCATAAACAGAAAACAAAACTGAAATACACGCATGGCCTAGGAGTGCCATAGCCCACAATGCAATGGGGCCTCATCCTACCAAAAAGACACTGCATGGAAGCCAAGTTCAACATGGCGGAACACATCAGGAACTCTGACTGGGAGATAAATATCGCTCTATCGTAACACATTCGCCATAAAGCTTTCCAAAGTAAACTTTGGTGTAACTTAACGTGGGCCCATATTCAACTGGGGCTCCTGTGGCAAGCTTTAGTGCTAAATTCCTTGCCAGTGCATTCATCTGCACCATTTTTCTTGTGTGTGCTTCCATCGTACCGAATAACGTTTTGATGCTTTCCACTTGATCAGGTATGAACGTTTTGAGTACGTACTTGCCAGGACTTTGCTTGGAAATTGCTGTTGCATGGTATGCCTATTTGAACGAGCCTTGGGCAAACATTCCTTGGCACTTCGAAGGGCTGGCGCCACGACTTGTCACCTAGGTCAAACTCTTCCAGTAGAACAGAAACAGTGTCCACTGTTGGTTGGATTAATTTTCCCAGTTTCAGCATTGCACTAAGGGGGACAGAGGCCGCAACTTTCGTCGCCATCGGCCGTGCTGACTTCTCGGGAGTAGCTTCAATTTGGCTTGTCTGATCTCTTCCTTGGTCTCGCACATTTGGCTTTCACTACTCCTTTCGATAAATCGCACGTGAATAGTTTTCCAGTTTGAGATCTGGCTTGTCTCTGTCCAAGATGGACCCCTCTCGCCAGCCAGAATATCACAGTCCATGTGCTGTGCATTAAAGAAGCATTGACCTGCCTTGGTTGGTTGAAATGGTTGGTTCACTGCCAAGAAGCACTATTGTTAGCACGCCGATCCTGGCATATTTTTGATACCAATCTTAAACATGCGACGAGAGCCGTTGCATGGTTAAGTATTCCATATCAGAAGCACCACCTGTCTCTTCCTTTCCCATCTTTTTATTTGCAATCTTAGCCTTAAAAGCTCGGAAATCTTAATTCTTCTTCCCTCCTTTTAACATTTTTAATAACAGCAGGCCAGCCAACTTTCCACATTCAAGTCGAGGCTTCCGGGGAGGTCTGGGTATTTCTTGCAAAGGCTCCCATTACATTATGGGCTATGGCACTCCTAGGCCATGCGTGTATTTCAGTTTTGTTTTCCGTTTATAAAATAAAACTCTCCTGAATCGAATGAAACTAAAACTAAGCTAAAATAAAATAGTTTTGAAATTGAACTTAAATAATAATATAAAAGTCTCCTGAATGAAACTAAAACTAAATGAAACTAAAACTAAAATATATCGTTTTAAAATTGAACTTAAATAATATTAAAAAGAGGACTCAATAATTATTAAAACAAAATAAAACAAAACAAAACATCACAATTATGATACAAAAAACAAATGTAATAAAAGACGTGGAAAACGTATGGACTTTCGTTATAGCACTCCTTGGCCACCATAGAAGTCTGTTAGTTTAACTTACTAGTATACTTTTCCTGTTTCTCTTTATCACTTAAGCAAAGTTTACTTATAATATTCAGTTGCACTTAACAAGATAAATTTAATTACAAGCATTACTGTATGTTCCTGTTGCTTTCCGTATTTCAGAACTTGCGAGTTGGTTTTCGTCTGTCGGAAAATTATAGTAAATGTTCTGCTAGGAACCAAAAACCAAGCAGCGAAGACTTTCAATCTGTGTGCTTACTGCCAGATCCTGTTCCTGGGGTGGACGACCACTATAAGAGTTTCTCGGAGGTTTAAGGAACAGCAACCAGTGAGGAATTCAGGCCATCTGCCAGAGCACCGAGAAAGAAATATGTTGGCTTTTCTCCCAGCGCAAGACATGTAAAGAATGTGAACATGATGCTCCAGTGCTCCGAATGTGAACAGTGGAGACTTCCTTTCTCAAAGCACAAGCTGACTAGGGCAAACAAGTCAATCCTGGAAAGCGTCCTTGATGATCTGGACTACACCTGTGGAGCCACTTTGGGTAAGACAGCAATGAGTACTATTTAATATCTCTTGCCTGCATTGCTACATTTATTTGATATATTTGCAAAAAGTCGTATCACATATATTTCAAAACCTCATCTTGATTTACACCTACTGTCACAAATTTTGGCTGCATCTTGACTTTTAATATTTAGTAATCATTATCTTGAAACTCTTGATTTGCATCCTGTTGTTTCAGATGGCCTGCACTTGCCAGAGGACTTCCCTTCTGTTCTTCTGAAGAACCACGCATGTTACGATCCAGTTGAGTCCCTGTACTACTCGTGCGGATACAAGGATATCTGTGTTCACTGTTCTGCAGAGGAAGATCTAGTCATGGCAGAGGATAGCCCCTATTTCCCACAGTGCAATGGGTGCATTGGTGATGGAAAGGCCAGAATCAGGCGCAAGACGGGGCAATGATTATAATCCTGTTTTTGATGCTGCATACTTCAACCACAGCTAGTGCTGTACAATTTGAAAGAGAACATATAAATCTGGACACAGTATATGACTCTTTACACTTTATATATTTACTACCTGAACAAATTCTCTGCTTTACAGTTATTAAATATTAGGGTTAAAGTTATTCTTATTTCTTTGTTATTCGAAACTTTGATCTCAACTATGCATACTTAGCTAAATTCAGTTGAGAAAATCCATTGTATTTGTACAATTAGTGGATTGTTGTTGTATTTTACGCCTAATCTGAGAGTTTCAAGGAAAATATAGGCGATTTCTGTGTATCTAAATTTAGTGATGAAAGATGAAAGTTGATGAAAATCCCGCATCCAATTTATGAAAGAGGCTGACGCGAACCAGATAATCTACTTCTAGTGGCCTTGTCTATAAATTGCATTACTTCCTTCGCTCTCATTTCCCGACTTCGCGTTGTGACATGATATTTTTGGTTTCATTTGAAGATTAGTCTTGACACTGATTTTACTAACTTTATTTCAAATCAGTTTGTTATATAAAGAGGCAATGTGTTTACAAAGTGTTAAACCAATTTTTATTGCACTTAGTTATTTAAATGGCCAAGTGATGACGTTTTGATCTCAGAGGAATAATAGACAACAACGACATGCTATTGTATGACCGTACTTCAGATACATCATCTATTTTGTGCCGTGAATAAAAGGAGAAATCGTTTTTACTGCCTCAGTCCATCTTGTAGGATTTTCCAACCTCGACACCGAACTCCTAACTTGTGCATATGGTGAAATGGGGCCTCGTGCCGGCGTGTCCGTAGAGAACACTGATCAGCAGGGTGTCTCCTCACCCCATTTCCTGTGGTCCGGGGCGTTGCAACGAACAGCCTCATTTTAAAAACGCTCAAACGAGATCCGCAGTATTGCAAAATTACACAATAGTGTGGGATAATTCAGTTTCTAGCCTGCTGGTACTCTTTGCTTTGCTTTGCTTGAAATCGTTAAGAAAATGTCCGCTTTGTATTCTGACGTGGCAGCTGGACGTTCGGGTTCAGAATCGGATGGCATGCAAGAGAAGTTAAGATCGTTACAAGATATGGACGAAGCACAAGCTCTTGAGAAGGCTCTTCAGCTGAGCAAGGTACACTCCTCAAGCTAAGTACTAGATAAACTGACAATGGCATTTGTGTTGGTACCCAGGGTAACTGAAGCTAAAATACTAGAACTATATTATGTTGTAATCAGTGGGATATCAAAACATGTCTACTCAGATTACTGGCTCTCATGTCATTGGCTCACACTAAAAGCTTTCTATTTCTTCTGCAAATAGATTTGCTGACAATTAGTTCTAGACTAAAATACCCGCGAAATCTTTGCTCGCTTTTTTCTCCGAGAGTAAAATCGGTCCAATTCGACACACTCAACACACTAACCGGCGGGTTTTGCCTGATCTTTGTGATTTTTTTACAACTTAGTGAAGGCACCCCGTTGGTTAAAAGGGTGTGCGGTAAAAGCTCAATGGTTTATGTTTAGTGTAGAAGAAGACAGTACTCAACAATCTGCATAGTTTGATTATTTTTGTTCATGTATTGTTTCCAAGAGGAGTTTACCAACACGTATGTGTCTAAGTAGTATGTATGGAAGGGAGGGAGGGTTGGTTGGTTAGATAGATAGATAGATAGATGGATGGTTGGATGGATGGATATGGATGCATGGATGACATCATGTACATGATTGTATGCATGTGTGTATGTATGTATGTATGTGTGTATGTATGTGTGTATGTATGTATGTATGTATGTATGTATGTGTGTATACATGTGTGTGTATGTATGTATGTGTGTATGTGTGTATGTATGCATGTATGTGTGTGTGTATGTATGTGTGTATACATGTGTTTGTATGTACATGTATGTATGTGTGTATGTGTGTATGTATGTGTGTATACATGTACATGTATGTATGCATGTATGTGTGTGTGTATGTATGTATGTATGTATGTATGTGTGTATATGTGTATGTACGGATGTATGGATGTATGTGTGTGTGTATGTGTATGTATGTACGATAAAATTTTAAATTTAAAAAAAAAATTATGGTAAAATGGCTAAAATTGATAAAAATTGATAAAAATTGATAAAACAAAGTTTGAGTTTTGGTTAAAAGAGCTTAGTTACTCAGAGTTTCATGCCCAAGCGATCATCAGACTGAAGCTCTTTGAATAAATGAATGTGTGTATGGATGGATGTATGGATGTGTGTATTGTAACAAGCAGGATGGCTCAATAAATCATTGTACATTATTTGGACGGGTGGTTTCAACATCAACATCGTCTTTCAAACTCACTTGCAACTGCCTCGTGTTGCTGCTGTGGGCCCGCACTGTACGTGCGGTCAGCGGGCCCACCTGTTACTATCGTTACATCTTCCCCCTCGAGGGGTAAACAAACAAAACTGGAACAATATTACAAGTGGAATAAAGCTAATAACAAAGTGTTCCGTGTCCACCTAGTCCACTTTCACTAATATTACAGCTAAGTAACTTACAACATGTATATGACTTAATCAGCTCCTTCAATAAGCCTGTTAGGCTTACAAATCACTCGTCCAGATCTGGTGACGGTCTGCCCCACCTTAGGTGATGTGGGAACAGAGTTAGCATTATCAGTACTACCAGAATGGGGTGGCGAGAGTGGTGGTGGGTTTACCACAAGATTTGATGGAATGTCCAGCTGAGTGTCCTGGCCTTCTTCGTCACAGTCAGTCTTGAGCAGGTGACGGCGATTTCTTCGATATACTGAGCCCTTTGCTGTCTTGACTATAAATGACCGGGGATCGACTTCCTCAACAATCTCACCTTGTTCGGACCAGTTGGCCTGTTCGGCAGTGCGGACACGGACTGTGTCACCAGATTTCAAAGCAGGTAGCGGAGCAGCACGGGCTTTCTGATCATAATAAAACTTCTGTCTGTGTTTCTCACTCACTTTCTGCTGCACCACAAACTCACTGGAAGGTACCCCTGACATTGGCCTGTGACCATCTGGCAGATTAGTGCGAAGGCACCTGTTCATTAGCAGTTGGCTGGGGGAGTATCCACACTCTAGAGGGGTGTCTCGATAATTTAGTAGCGCCAACAGCGGATCCTGTTTACTATTCTTGCACTTCTTAAATATCTGCTTAACTGTTTTCACAGTTCTCTCTGCTAGTCCATTGGACTGGGGATTATGGGGGCTAGCAGTAGTGTGAATAAAATCCCACTCCTCAGCAAAACTCTCAAACTCTGTACTATCATAGGCTGGTCCATTATCCGTAATCACTTCATGTGGGATTCCATGTCTTGAGAAGAAAGTTTTCATGCCCTTGATCACTGCATTGCTGGAAGTGCTCGGAACTTGCCTGACTTCAGGGTAGAGAGAGTAGTAATCGACCGCCACTAAATACTGCTTCTTCTCAAATTCAAAGAGGTCTGAGGCCACTTTTTCCCAGGGACCCGTGGCTACTGGATGGGGCAATAACGGCTCTGCAGATTGTCTGTCTCTGTATGTGACGCATGTGCTGCACGATCCTACCATGTGGTCAATATCCTGGTTCATTCCGGGCCAAAATATCACCTGCCGAGCCCTCTTCTTGCATTTCTCTTGGCCCAGGTGGCCCGCATGAACTTTCTGTAGCATTTCATGACGCAGGGCTTGGGGAATCACAATCTTTGTACCCTTGAACACAACCCCATTAATTACTGAAAGTTCATCCCTGTAATTCCAGTAATCACGTACCTCTGCTGGACATTTCTGCCTCTCACTGGGCCATCCATTCAGAACTATGTCTGAAAGCTGCTTCAAAGTGCTGTCTTCACTCGTCTTCTCCCGTATCTCCTCTAATCTCTGGTCTGACACCTGGGCTACCGCTATTAGGGTATCAACATACACCCTCACATCTTCTTCAGTGTTACTGACTGGTACGGAGCTCTTTGAGAAATTACGGGAGAGCTCATCAGCAACAAACATGTTCTTGCCTGGGGTGTATGACAGATCAAAGTCATAACGTTGGAGCTTAAGTCGCAATCTCTGGATCCTAGGGGGACAGTCATTCAGTGCCTTGGAAAATATAGCAACTAATGGCTTATGGTCAGTCTCAATACTGAATGTTTGGGCATACAGATACTGATCAAATCTACTACAGGCAAATACTATGGCTAGTGTCTCCTTTTCAATTTGGGCATACCTTGATTCCGCTTCGGTCATTGCCCTGGAAGCGTATGCCACTGGAAGCCATTTGTGATCATGCAACTGTAGGATTACAGCTCCCAGTCCTGCTTTGGAGGCATCATTCGACACAAGTATGGGCTTGTTCGGATCAAAGAACTGCAACACTGGGGCTTCTTTCAGTGACTTCTTGAGTTCCAGCCATGATTGCTCTTGTTCACTTGCCCAGCACCACTCATTCTTCTTGTCCAGCAATGCACGAAGTGGCGCTGCCCTTGCAGACAAGTCAGGTACAAATCGGCTGAGGTAGTTCACCATTCCAAGGAAGCGCTGAAGCTCTTTTACATTCTGAGGCCTCTCCATCTCGTCGATGGCCTTGACCTTTTCGGGGTCTGCCTTGAGGCCCTCTGCTGATACGACATCACCCAGGAATGTCAACTCTGATACGCCTAGCTCACACTTCTCACGATTTAGTTTCAGGTTGACCTCACGACACCTCTGTAGCACTGCCTTCAGACTACGGTCATGCTCTTCCTGGGATTTGCCCCAGACAATTATGTCATCCATGCTGGTGTCCACTCCCGGTATGTCTTCGAAAATGCTGTGGAGCGTGCGATGGAAGACCTCCGGCGCCGATTTGATGCCAAATGGAAGCCTCTTGAACTTGTACCTTCCAAATGGTGTGTTGAAGGTACAAAGCTGGGATGACTTGAGATCTAGCTTCAGTTGCCAAAACCCTGACTTGGCATCAAGTTTGGATAGCACCTTGGCTCCTGCAAATTGTGCCATCACTTCCTCACGAGTGGGCAGCTTGAAATGCTCCCTTCTAATGGCTTTATTTAGATTGCGTGGGTCTAAACATACCCTCAGGTTTCCATTTTTCTTATGAACCACCACCAAACCACTCACCCATTCGGTAGGTTCGGTAACTTTCTCTATAACTTCTGCTTGTTCCATTCTAGCAAGCTCTACTTTAAGCTTATCATACAGGGCAAATGGGACTTTTCTACATGGTTCTACAACAGGACTTACATTTTCATCGATAGTAATACAATGCATCCCTGGGAGACAACCCAAACCCTGAAATAAATCAGCAAATTCAGACAATAGAGCATTTTGTGAATTTACACACTTAATAACTGGTACTGATTCAGGGACCTTAGTGTTATCTACTGATGAGGACTGCATATCAGAGTCTAAGTGTTCGGGGAGCTCTGCTCCCATGTTCCCATCAACACCGCTATCCTTGTGCTCTGGGTTACCAGTTACCGCCCACACCCGCTTAACCAGATTTAATCTTTCACAGGCTTTGACTCCTAATATGGGCTGAACCATTGCAGGGGTGACAATAAAGGATACATTATAAATTTGGTGCTTGTGTGCTATTTGTAAAACACACTGTCCCTTAACAGGCACATCAGCCCCTGCATATGCTGTGAGCTTCACCTTGGTTGGGTGCAGTTTAGGGCGTTTCTTGAGTTGCAAATAATCCTGATAGCCAATTATGTTCACATTTGCACCCGTGTCCAGCTTCAGATTGGTTATCATCCCATTGATACACATAGGAACTAGCCATGACGAGTGTGATACCGGTTTCTGCTCAACTGCATCCACAAAAAACTCGTCGTCTGGAATAGTAGCGTTCTTTGACTCATCTGCGTGTACCATGTCCACTCCCCTTGGGGTGAACTTGCACATACGGGCATAATGATGGGGGTTCTGACAACGGCTACAAATCTTGTTAAACGCAGGACAAGCCCTGGGTTTGTGGTTGAGACCACAGCGTTGGCACCCCTTCAGGTTTCTAGACTTGGTCCCAGGCCCCCCACCTTGCACCGAGTCTGAGCGAGTAGCTGTCCCTTGTTTATTGCTAGTTTTGCGAACAAAAGCAACAGTTTCGGGCTCTTCACCCTTCAATTCTTTCGCTTGCTTATCAGCAGCTTCCGAAGCTCTGATTATCTTGAGGGTTTTATCCAGAGATGTCGCATTTGGCTCTCGGAACAAGCGCTCTTGAATGGCGGGTTTCTCAACACCACAAATGATTTGATATTTTATCAGTCGCTCAGTTATCGGTGCAAAGTTACATTTCTTTGCTAAGCGTTGCAACTCAGTAAAATAGGAATCAATCGACTGACCTTTCCTTTGACGGTAGTTGAAAAACCGATACGCGTGGATAGCCTCGCTGTCCCGATCTGCACAGTAGTTGTTGAACTTCTCGACAATTTTCTCCAATTTCCATTCGTCCCCTTCACTGTCCCATGAAAATGAGTTGTACACTTCTCTTGCCTCCTCTCCCAACACATGAACGAAGAGCGCTGCTATGTATTTTTCATCGTTTGCCTTGTCCGTTCCAGTGGTTTTCAATGCCACATATATCTCCCACGCTTGCTTGAACCGTCGCCAATTCTCGTGCAGGTTTCCTTCGAGACTCAACGCTTTCGGCGCCTCCACTGTCTCCATTACGCGTCGGACGGCTTTAATGTCCTTTCGTTCACTTATGACACCATGTAACACGCAGGATGGCTCAATAAATCAATGTATTTGGACGGATGGTTTCAACAGGAACATCATCTTGAATACTCACTTACAACTGGCCTCGTGTTCACTTGTGGGCCCGCACTGTACGTGCGGTCAGCGGGCCCACCTGTTACTATCGTTACAGCTCCGATCCTTCGTATACATACACACACACACACACACACACAACTGCATACATACATCAACAACTTTCAAAGAAATAGTAGATTTGGTTTCCTGAAATCCTGCAGTATTCTCCCCTTATAGATTCTGATATATGGAAAGCGATATATTGCACTGCATGATAGATATTTCTATTCAACATTAATTAACGCGCCGCAGCGTCACTGTCCTTTACTGTCAAGCTGTCGATAATGGCACCATCGGTATGGTGACAAAAGTGTCTCGCTTGCTAGTTGTTTGTTTGCTTCAGTGTTGCGCTGCTAACTTTTCTATAGCTTGTCTCCCTTTTCCTTTACCACGCCTTGTCCTGCAAACCGTTATTAACCCTAGAATGTATAAGTAGCAGTTACAACAATGATATTATAAATAAAAAGATGCACATGCACTTTTTTGCCAAAATATTGAAAACATTGCGAGTTGCAAAAGATGACGCCATTCTGCGGTTGTAGTAACCAATTAACAAGAGCACACTCAAATTATTGGAAAAGCAAGCAGTAACTTTTAACTCATCGTCTTACAATTTGAACAAAAATATGTATTTAAGTCTAAAAGTAAAATTTCTGCTTTGCAAGCTAAAATAACAAAACGTCCATGTTTTGTTATTATCCTGAACAATATTTAAATATTCAAAGACCATGCTAATGTTTTCTCAGTTTTCTCTAGTTTTAGGACCTTGACTGTTTCGGAGACCGAGAGGCAGCGGTCAGCACTAAGGATTGAGAGAATGCGAAGCGGGGTTATGGGAGAAGATGAAATAATTCTGTCGCCCGACAAACTGCCCCTGGGTTTCCGAGGATGTTCCAGGCTTTGTCAAAAACAAAAATCTAAAATTTTCAAGAGAACCACAAGTTTGCAAAATATAAATCGGATCGGAAATTCCAGTATATATGTATGGTCTATGAACAAATTAGCCAGTCGGTGGAAAAATATAAACGAAAGCCAACGAGTAGAAACCGCCATTCTCACTCACTTCTCCATACCATGTACTGGACTGGTAGCACTGGACTGGTAGCTAGATCGTCCCCAGGCTTAACCCTATTCAGACTGGGCTTTTTAGTAAAGCAGCTGCAGGTCAACTACGGACAAACTTGTTCTTGGGTTTAAAAGCTGGATCGTCCTATGTGGAGATCGCAACCAGCGTACTTTGTAAAATACAACAAAA
>JAOCZQ020496902.1:0-10529 GCA_025434785.2 Epizoanthus fatuus | reverse complement strand
CCCACCTCGCCGTCACAACTTTGTAAGTAACTAATGCTCAGGATGAAAAGAACGTTTTTCACGAACTCAAAAGGGGGACACCTGCCCCCTATAGACCTTTATCACGTTTAGAATGTCAATGGAAATCTTGATGTTAGCACTTATGGAAAGAGCAGGTCGAAGTAGGTAAGTAAGGAAAATTTGGGGCGTTTTATCTAAAAATAATGCGACGATGGCAAAGAATGTATAGCGAATTTCCATTGAACGTGCATGCTTGCATATGTTCTTTAAAACTTATTTAATTTGTACTGTTTGATAACGGGGTGTGTTATGAATCCAAATGCGTTATTAACTGATAAAGAATGAGGGATGGGGATTATTTGGAACCCACTCCATTGTTTTAATCAATTTTAACAACTGTACTTCATAAGGGAGTATTTGGACCCCCCAAGGTTCTGTTTTTCGGATATCAAATGTTTGCTTTTTGGCCAATTACCAAAACCTTTTAGCAACTATAGCTAGATACTAGGCGCATTGTTTCACAATAAGTTGAATTATTGTCAATTTCTTGAAAAATGGTCCTAAACTCCTTTCTTTAAGTTCGTTCATAGTTTCAGCCGCGAAATTGTTGTTTTCTTACTATTTATAGAAATATTATTGAAAATTAGCAAATTGAAGATGGCGGATTTTCGTTTGGAACACATGTTTTCATAGCAACACTAATTAATTAATGAGGACTGTTGCCATGGAAAATAATTCGTAGATGGTGTAGTAGTTGCAGGTCGAATGGCACACTATGATTATCAACCGTTTTGAAAATCAGTCATGGGGGTGTCCAAATACCCCCCTTCCCCCAATTTATGACTTTCTGTTACTGTAAACGGCTTATGCCCTCAAGGGACAATTAATAAGACGTTTTTGAAGTAACTACAAATATTGTTAGCTCTGCTCTATTTGTTAAAAATCACAAGGTTCAAAGTTTTTTTCAAATTTGTCAAAAAAAGTGGTAATTTTCTTCTTCAATAGATGCTCGTGACTTTATCGAATTTCTGGACTGTGGCTGTGGTAGTGACTGTGACTGTGGATGTGGCAGTGGCTGTGGCCGTGACTGTGGCTGTGGTCGTGGCCGTGACCTTGACC
This sequence comes from Epizoanthus fatuus, assembly GCA_025434785.2. Lineage (NCBI taxonomy): Eukaryota > Metazoa > Cnidaria > Anthozoa > Zoantharia > Epizoanthidae > Epizoanthus > Epizoanthus fatuus. Next base: position 9,410 of record JAOCZQ020496902.1, on the reverse strand, counting down.
GTGACTGTGATTGTGATTGTGACTGTGACTGTGACTGTGACTGTGACTGTTGCAGTGGCAGTGGCAGTGGCTGTGACTGTGACTGTGACCTTAGCTTGTGCCTCTTGTAAAACATGATGGAAATTAGAATAGAGAGGAAAAGTTAAGAAAGCGAGACATTCTATAGAGAAGTTTCAAACGCGCTGAAGGCAATAATAATATTTTAATAATAATATTTATTTCTATGGCGCAAATTCAATCTGCATTTTCAAATACGCCTCACAGTGTACACAACACACACATATACATACAAGTCATCATTGGAATGCCTCTTTAAAAAGAAATGTCTTCAGACGTTCCTTAAATGTGCTCAAGTCCGAAGCTGATCAAATGTCAGAGGGCAGGCGATTCCAAAGTTTAGGCGCTGCTGCAGCAAACGCCCCCTCACCTAGCGTGGTAGATGTTTTCACCCTAGGTGTAGATAGTAGGAGTTGCAATGCAATGGTGTCACAAGCAAACAGGAATGCTACAATCTCTAAACCACATAAAAAGTGTTCACAAGAAAGGAACTTTCCAAAAGAATATCATTATGTATCAAATATTCTCCGCTTACTGTCGAACAGTCATATTCTTACAACGTACAGCTTACCGGAATTGGGGACAAAAACCATTGATCTATAGATAGCAAGTAGATCAGCCAATCAGATTATAGCATTACCAAAAATATAAGTCCAATAAAGTTCAACTGATATTAATTATTTTAATTTTGGTTATTGGATTTCCAGCTTTATTTATTTATCATCAAAATCCAGCTACCTGTTACAACAACTAATTGGGGACAAAAACCATTGATCGATAGATAGCGAATAGATCAGCCAATCAGATTGTAGCATTAGCAAAAGTATACGTCTAATAAAGTTCAACTGAAATTGATTATTTTAATTTTTGTTATTGAATTTCTAACTGTTTGATTGGTTCAACTCATAACCTTCAGTCATATCTTATGTAGAAAACCGCTAATTCTGAAAACGGAAGTAAACTTTATATTCCATTTTGTATTCACTCAATTCTAAAAAAACTAAAGTAAATTAAACTTGCTGGATATGACATGATCATAGCCAACTCATAAGTACCATATCTGACGCTTCTTTGTGTAATAATTAGTTGAATAATGTTAAAAATTTAAAAATAGAGAGCGAGGTGCGGCCGAGTTGACTATCCGTCATGATAAACGGCAGCGAGTAGTCTAATTGTTGTAGCAGAGGTATACCTAGACTTGCCACAAGTCGACTCACGAATAATCAGTAAATCGAGCGCGTTAGCGCGAGCGAGAAAAGGACTTTGCGAAAGTCTAAGGTATACCATATATATACCATTAGTTTGAGATTCTAAGAAATTTATTTACGCTGACTTTCTCACTGACTCTTTGTTCTGTGATACGCCCGTTTTATCACTTGATCACTGCTAGTAGTACTCTGTGCTCTTGATATTAACGTAGTGGTCTTTGACACTTCCTATTTGATTTCAAAAGGTTTCTCCTCAGTGGATAAAGATCGCCGACTTTAGTCACATTTTACGGCAAACGTTGAAGTACACAGATCAATGTCACAGCTATCACGCTGTTGCCATGGGAACAAGCTTAAACATTACTTTTTTTATTTTCGTAAATCGAGAGATAAAAGGGTAGAATTTTCTTCAGCTGATAGTTGTTACAAAATGTGTGTATTTGACAAAAAACGCAGTTCAAACACAAACTAGACTGATAAAAACAGCAACGTCGTAATGACGCCATAATGACGCCAGGGCCACCAAACGTGCAATTGGTTCTAATGGGATTAATTTCAACCCTTTCTTAAAAAATTTATAATCTGTTTCTCAATTTAATGAATAGAAGCAGAAACAGAAAAGGAGAAAAAACAAGCCTAAAATATTTATTTAATGACGTCATCATGAGTACACAATTTAGTACATAAAACTCCAGTTAGTATTCCTGTCAAGTTTCAATAACTGTGACACAATAATAACGAAATTACGATGGAAAAGGGGGAGATGCGGCGACTTGCTCACCCCGGCCCCGACCTTCTTTAGAGCAAGAATAGCCCGGCCTGGCTATGGTCGGAGAATATATTGAATGAAGCAACATCTTGATTTTTGTAAATGAATATCCCAATGCTCAAGAATACTAGGTTTCATTAATCATTTTAAAAATTATTCTTTTCTACCAAGGGTTCTTCATAGACTGAAAATTTGCTGACAGTTTGTTATCTCTTTCCTTTATAAACTTTGTATTGTGTCTCTTCAAACGTTTGTAAGAAATAACCATCTAGTATATAATATGTATTTTTCAAACACAAAGCAATGTTACGAGTTCTTGGACAAGCTCTTTAGTTCTCGGCCTTGATCCCAATTCTTTCCATTGCAATTTTCTTTATGGCAGGTCGGTCTGGCTTCCCGGTACTTGTCACTGGGAAATTCTCAAAGGCAACGGTGTATCCCGGTTTCCATGACAACCCGCTGATGTTCGTAGGCCACTGCTGATCGTACCAGGTTTCAATCTCAGCTATTTTGGTGTCCTCACTGCAGTGATCCTTGAGAATTACGCATGCGCATATCTCCTCATATAACCGCTGGTCAGGAACACCGATAACTACGGCGCGTGCCACCAAGGGATGCTGGACTAATACTCCCTCAAAGTGTGCTGGGTAATAGCACCTTGCTGCTCTCTTTATCACGTCTCCCTTTCGGCCCAAAATCCGTAGCCTTCCTTTGTCATCAACCATTCCCATGTCACCTGTACGGAACCACCCATCGCTCGTCATTGCCTGCGATGTGGCACTGGCGTTTTCAAAGTATTCGGTCAATATTGTTGGGCTCCGTATGATGATCTAAACCAAAACATACATTCGCAAAGTTGTACACATATGACTAACCCGCAAGAGAGATTAAAGTATTGTTTCCATATGTTACATAAAATGTCGTAAACAGTCGCAAACAGTTTTGATGGGTAGATCGACTGTTTCCTATCGAAAGTGTCATTTAATGCGGCTATTCACTAATAATCTTCTCCAAAAACGTCTCTAGTTAGTATCAGTTAACTGCAGTATCATTCGAAATAGAAAAGCGGTCAATTTGTACTTTCTACCCCCACCCCCTCCACCCTCAATTTCTTGATTATAATTATTGGGAACACTTTCTAATTGTAAAAAGTGAATGTGATGTTACTACTAAAAAAATGGAATAAGGAAAAACCTCAAAAAATACATTTTTGAGGGTTAATGACGTCGTAAGACGTCATGCGACGTTATATTCATCCATACATCATTGTAAAGAAATTTGGAGGAATAATTTACGCTCCAAATTTCATTTGCTTAGCAGCTTCTGCCCCACTCCCCTCCCCTTCGGGTCCATGCAGCCCAAAGCCCCCGGGCCGGACAGAGTTAATAGGGTTAATTGACAAAATACGATAACCATCTCAGATGCGTTGCCATTTTCAATTAATTTGTCATTCCGGCTACCATGACTACTACTAGGATTACTGCTGGTGGTAGGGTTACCCTATCGATCTCTCGAGTCAGCCTTTTTGCCGTGGTATATTTTAATTTGTCTGGCACACATAAACGGTTCAGGTAGAGTGAGGACTGGTAAAAATAAATTAGATGAAAACGCGAAGATATTATTTAAAAAATTAAACACCTGTTATTACACTGCCACCAGTGTAGTGTAATGCAATCAGTGATGAGTGTAGTTCATTTGAAAGGCGAAATGCAAAACGGTGAAATTGAACACTGATTGGCGAGTGGAAGAAACTTTAGCCAATCAGATCAAACTTTACCTAGGAACGAGGCTCCGCTATGAAATGTAAAAAACAGCGATCGGGAGCGAAGAATTACCTAAAAAACTGCGAGTCCAAGCAGGAAAAAACCAACACTCAAGGGAGCAACTACTATTGGATAAGAAGCCTTGAAATGGAATCCGAAACCAATATTTTTACAGAATTGCACACATTTTAGATATTCCTACTGATGATCAGTTATTGATTTGTGTTTTATTTCAGCAACATATAGTTGTCTTGTTTAGATATAAAATGGATTTGTAATTGATCTGTATTAAAAGTTGTTAAAAGGTTTTATATATATAAATATTTTAACAACTTTTAATACAGATCAGTTACAAATCCATTTTATATCTAAACATGACAATCACTGATCGCCCAACGAACATATAGTTGTCTGTTCAATTGTAATTTAATTTACAAGCATCTAACGAAATATTTGATCGAGGAAAAAGCAAAGCAAATACGACAAGCTGAGTCAGGCAAAACGATCACACAAGGAAACATAGTTAGGTGGATAAACATTTTTGTGTCTGTATGATTAACAAGTAATCACATGGTTTGTCAGTACAATTTTGGAATAAATGAGCACTCAGAAATTTTTCAAAGACCGCAAATTTCATTTTGTTGGTCTTTAAAAATTTACTCGTGCAGATTTATTCCAAATTGCGCTGCAAACCATGTGATTATCTATACAAACAACTGTTAAACTCTACATGTGTTCCGTCTAACCTCCGCTTCAATGTAAATTCTAGGTTTTTTTCCTCATCGAGAATGAAAATAAGAGGGGAATGTGTTGTGTTGTGAGATAACTCTGCTCTGAAGGAAACTCTATCTTCATGTGCACGAACTCTTGTTGGTAATCACACAGATTTCTAGTGCAATTTCAAATAATGCAAATTTATTATCCATCCACTCGAACAAAGAACTACTTATATTTAGAGGTAACCAGTGCGAACAAAACATAAACACTGTTCATCAGCCTTCGTTTAGCTGACAGGGAATTAACCAGAGGCGCAAACAAACGTAAGATGAATTGTATCTCGTTTATAAAAGTTGATATATATTTATACAAACATGAGGACAAAAATAGTTTGTAAATAACATAGAAATACACCATACCTCTCCTTCAGTCCCGACTGGTAATACACGACCATCGTTGTCTGTGATCTTTAGTTCCAGACCGGGCATCAACTGCATCCAGCCGTATGGCAGACGATCTATGGTGTTGAGTTCCAGTACTTGATGCACAATCGTTGATACTTCCGTCATTCCGTATAAAAGGCAAACTTTCGTGTGAGGCAGGAGAACCAACAGTTTCTTTATGATAGTTTGTGGGAGAGGTTGCCCTCCCGTGTGTCCAACTTTAAGTGAGCTGAGGTCGTACTTGTCTAGAGACGGACCTGCTGCGATAATGTCGTGAATGAAGTAGGGACGCAGTGTAGCAGTGGTGCATTTCTCATCTTGGAGAACGCTTAGGGCAAACTTGGTTAAGCGCTTCTTTAGAATTACAGTTGGATCAACAAAAACCACTGTAGTGCCTTTGCAAGGAACAAGATTGAGAGCCAATATTCCAGTGACCCAACTTAAGGGAGACGTGGTAAAGAAGCGGTCCATACCAGTGATTCCCAAAGATTTGGCAACTACATGTACACCTAAGACCATGGACAGGTGTGTAAATTGTGCCGCTTTGGGTTTACCCGTACTACCAGACGTTGATAGCACCAGGGAGGGGTCATCCAATTCGACACTCGCCTGGACTTCCTCGAGAGTGGACCGTCCTAACTTGTACCCAGAAGAGAGCAATTCAGTGTAGGGATGAACGAGATCCGTCGGCCTGTCCAACTTTACGGCTGAACCAATGGTTATAACGGCTTTGAAGTGTGGGAACTCCGTGACCACTTTGTTGATGACGTCTTGTATAACTTGTATCTGGGCCTCGTCTTTGTCGTTCATGAAGCAAACTGCTCCAACGCACTTCAACTCATGTAGGCGGTCGAGAATATTTTCAGCCGCATACCCTTGTTCAACAGTAATAACATTTGCTCCAATTCTATTCAAGGCCATCAGAGTTATGGGATACTCCAGCTTATTATGGGATAAAAGGGCCACTCTATCACCTCGTGCCAGACCCTTCTCAAGCAGAGCTGCAGCCAAGGCCTGGGACTTAACCTGATACTCTCTAAAGGTCATAGAGGATCTCTGACACTCCTCATCATAAAGAATAATGGCTTCCTTCTCTGGGTGTTCAGATGTCCTGGAATCCAACAGCTGGAAGAGGGTTTGTCTCTCCAGTGGTTCAGAAGAAGGTTCATGGAAATAACTCAACTGCGCCATTGATGCCAATTGATGCTAATAATACAATAAGAACAATAAGAACAATGGGAATTGAGAGTAACCCGGACAGGTTTAACGTATCTATGGCAACCGTAGAGCCTGCTTCACACTAGTGACGCAATGGTAAGCGTAAGATAGAAAGAAACACGAACACCGCGTGTGAAATGAGATTGAACAAGCTCACACCAGGTGTTCCTTTGTCTTTTCCTTTGTTATTTAAATTTCTTACGCTTGTGACTAGTTGCGTCGCTAGTGTGAAGCAGGATTAAAGTCCGGGTCAAACAAGCATGAGAGTTGACGAGAGTCGATGAGAGTTCAAACTCTCACTCTCGTTCAATCGCTAATTCTCATGTGCTCTCTTCGACTCTCGTGTGCTCTCGTCGACTCTCATGCGCATCAAGTGCGAACACATTTTGAAGAGAGTTGATAATAATACTAGCAGTCACTAACGACCACTAACAGTGAGTGGAATGCTGCCGATACGGGCTGATCGCCAAGAAATATACCTACTCTAGTGTGAGTCATTAGAGAAGTAATATTTTTTGACGAAATTGTATTTTCGTATTAACAAAATGTTAAGACAGGCAGTAGAAATAAAAATTGCAGACAGTGACAATGAGAGATCCAACAAGTATTTATCTATTCTTGTCATGGTAATCACCAAGTAACATTCTGAATCTGGAACATTAACAAATAACATGCTGTATCTTGAACATCAACAAATAACATGCTGTATACTGGCCGCCATCTCACTATAGATGGTTAAATATTTTTCACAACAGTGGGTGAGTTTCCGACTGTTTGCTTTCAACAGCTAGCGAGTTTTTCGGTAACACTTCACAAGCCCGGCCAACTCCAACTGGAAGATCAACAGCCGATAAAGTTTCTAAATCAGGAATTCGGCCATTTGCAAGTGCATTGCAGTACATCGAGTCGATCGTCTGTGTTCCACATGGTGATGGACATTTCTGCAAATCTTCCTCGAGACACAGCACCAAAGCGCCTTGAATACTTCCAAAGGCAAATGCAACGTTATTAGCCATGGTCAATTTAGGTTTATAGTTACCTTTTCTGAATGAAAACATCAGGGGCCAGTTGCATAATAGCTGGACGTCGGGCGTTTGTCTAACTTCAGACGTTAAACATTAGGAAATCTTATGCAACAACGTCAGACGTTAGAGTAACGCCCGACTTACAGCTATTATGCAACTGGCTCCAGCTCTTGCAATCGCTTTCCTCTTGGTGAATACGACGCGATGACGTCAAACGTATCCATAAGCCTGCGCGCCCTCTGACTCGTACCCAGATCCGACCGAGCGGATCCGGACACAAACTCTCAATACGAACACGATTATGAGCAATAGCAAGTAGCAGTTTATACTATCGCAAGTGGAGTGCTACCGAACTGGCGAACTGCTTTCGTATACAAATATTTGCAGGGCCTGCTGATATACACTCGTTCAACTAGCCTACGTGCAGACGCTCGGTGAAACAATTAAAAAATATATAAAAAAACATACCGGCTAGTCTATCACTCAACTCAGTTAATTTAAAAATAGAATCATAAATAACATATAAACTCCATCAACTTCATACATAACTTGCAACATCTTGACGACGCTACGCAAGCTCCAGCGGTCGGCGACTATGAATAAAATAAAGCAATATATAAATCACTGACAGCTGTGTTAAAGTGATTAGCACAACCTATATCCAGCGGTTCAGATGGTCTCAATTTCCTGTGGCCATTGCGATAGAGCGAAGTGGACAATGAAGAAAGGCCGATAAACAATATCAGATACAATGAATTTGCACGAACTCGGCTCTGTAGTTTAGTCTCGGTTGCCGTGAGAACACTTTGTACGAAGAAGAATCCAGTAGTTGTTTTATGCTTCGTTGCTCTGTCGATTGTTCAAGGGTGGCAGCAATTGCTTTCCGCATCGCTGCATTGGAAGTATCTTTCCGAATCTTTTCCGCGATCGGTTTGACAGATACCTCGAATGCTTTGGCAAATCACGTTTGAAAATCGTAAGAAATTCCCTGTAAATTATAAAACAAGACGAAACATGTCTCAATACCGCAGGATGTGTGATCAATTTAAGTTTATAGTTACCTTTTCTGAATTTAAACATCAGCTGTTGCAATCGCTTCCCTTGCGGTGAATACGACGCGAGACGTCAAACGTATCCATAAACCCGCGCGCCCTCTGACTCGTACCCAGATCCGACCGAGCGGATCCGGACATATGGAAGGCCAAAGACACAAACGCTCAATTTGGACACGATTATGAGCTGTCTCGCTCCGCTTAGGCAGTAATTAATCAATAATTCAGTTAACTCTAATTGCAAATACAAAGCGTATAATGATATTATTTTATTAAACAAACAACAATCAGTCGAGCGGCACTTGCCGGCAGTCATGGAGTCTAACTCTTAGCAAAATCAAAATTATAGCTTTACTTGGATTGTAGTTTTATTTGAGGTATATGTAACAACATGTGCTTGTACTGAGGATTGCAGATTAAACGAGAACGCATGCGATTGAGTTTATAGTATGGCAGTGTATCGTGTTTCTCGCATTTAGTCCACATTTAAGGGACAACAACACCACATCTGGTGACGAGGATATATTAAGGCCAGGGAACACCTGAACAAATGTATGGAAAAAAATTGTTTTTTATTATTCTGGGAGAGTGGGCGGGGGACATGGACAAAAACCTGGGGACTGCCTATGGCATGTCTATGTCACGTGTGGTGACAGGTGATCACGTGACACTGCCCACCATTTCCTTGTATTTTTTTTGAAGAGCAACATTGCTCGATGAAATGTTACAGTTTAGTGTTTAAATTCGCTAATTTTATTCTATTGTCGACCATTTGTGGGTGCCTGAGTTCATCATAAAGGGCTAAGAAGGCTTAATCCTTGCCAGTAACAAAGAACTGTTGATTGGCACCGTGAATGTGACAGAAAATGCTGCAATTGTCTCTCGAGTCTCCAACAGTTCAGTCATTCATGGACAAGGGGCCCCAGTGCAAATGAGTCAGGTCTCACCGGGCTGCATTCTTCATTTTTGGAAGTTTGATTGAATGTTAAAAGCATCTGATGGTATATTGTTGGAGAATGCAGACCTGGTTCGAGACTTATATATAAAATATAAAATGTTTGGAGGAGGACTCTCCCACGCAAAAAATTACGGATTTCCCATCATGCAATGGGGTGAGATTTGTGCAAGATGGCAATTTTGTTGATGTTGTCTCTCAAA
>JAOCZQ020494801.1:0-10541 GCA_025434785.2 Epizoanthus fatuus | reverse complement strand
GATCAGGTTGATCGAAAACGTTTGACTTTCGTTTTAACTTTGAGAATCATTTTATCAATATACATCTTAATATTTTTTGAAATTGTTCTATTTGGTGTGATGACACCATCAAAACACAGTAATTAATTTTCAGATATCTACATTGTGCATATTTTTATGCATAATGTTTACCGCTTCACATGCACAGTGCAATAATACCAATAAAAATATATTTAGTGCTTTGCAGAGTTTATCTAGTATAATTATCAATATATATACAGCTATTTCAAGAAAGGTTGACTTCTGAAAAGCGCGAAGCGCAAAACGCAAAGAGCAACACCAAGATCCAAAGGGATTGTGAGATATTTAATTTACCTAAATTTGCATTTTGTTGGAGTCAAAAGCTGCATAGTTATGACTCCAACAAATACAAGTTAAAGCCCGCCGCACACAAGCCAATGTTTCGTCGGCAGTTTGCCGATTTTTTATCGGAGTCAAATTTGTCCGGCTACAAACTCGCCACACACGAGCCGATTTTTCGTCTGAAATCCGCTCGTTTGGTGTAGTTCCCGACAAGCTACGACAATAATATAATAATCTTTTTAATAGGCCGCAGCAAGCTCTGCTACCGACAATTTGTCGGGGAGTGCACACACGAGCCGACAAGGTCCGTCAGGACGTCGGAAAATCATGTTTGATTTGGTCCGTCAAGCTCCGATTTTGTCTTGGTCTTATCGGGAACACCCCCATACACACGAGTCAATTTTCTGTCCGCGAAAAAAATTGGCTTTCAACCGACAAAAATCCGGCTCGTGTGTAGTGGGCTTTAGATAATTTAAAGCTCCCACATTCCCTTTGGGTCTTGGAGTTGCCCTTTGCGTTTTGCGTTTCGCACATTTCGGAAGTCAACCTTTCTTGAAATACTGCTGTATGCAAGCACGCCAATATGAAAGTAGATTTCCAGACTAGCAGGTGTTACTCGACTTGTCAGGTGCAACGCTCACCGGTTTGCGAAACAATATGAATTCGGAACATTTAGCTGCAATGAAAAAAGGCCTATATAATTATTAAGGTCTCGAATGTGTTCAGTTTCAATGGCACAGCATGTTGCACATAGTAGTTATGAATATCAATTAGTGAAATACATTAAAATTTCTTGAAATCCAAATGTGTAGAGACTGCAGTGAGCATTACGTCTACAATGCATTTAGAACGCTCACGGAAAAGCTTGGTTAATAGAATGATTTTGTAAGGCTGCTTTCCATATATCGGTGTTCATCCCCGTTGATCGCTGATACAACTCTAACCTTCTGGAGGAAGTCACAGCTATTCAATCTGGATGGCCACCATTTTAGACAGAGAATCATTGCTTCGCTATATCAGCATTTTCTTCTTCTTGTCCATTGGCGTCGAGAAGCGCGAATCTCTAATTGTAAAAGACCTAAACTAATGCAAACTGAACGCGAATGCAGTGAGATGGCACAAATTGGCATGTGGCTTGCTCTTCTAATAGTATTTTTGCAGATTGTCGGCGATGTTCGCCGATCGTCGGCGAGAATCTGGAATGATCGGGCATGGTAGCATCCCTGATTATCTGTGGTGATCGCCGATATATGGAAACCAGCCTTTACAAAGCACACACGCTTCTCAGTGGGCCAGTTAATTATTTTTAGCGAAATGTCACCCATAGAACTTCCGTTGATCCAATATTGAATCTCCCAATGATGAAAAGCAATTATCACTTGAATCCTGGCTGAAGCTATCTACTAAAACACTTTTATGTTGATTGTAATCATCAAAAGACCCGGCTGCAGCTGCTGTTATTTTTGCAATTTTAATAAGTGGCCCTTACATTCTCAAAAGTCACTTGCATTGACACAACAGTTGACAAATTTGGTTTCTCATTTACAACATAACATGGTACATGGCTAAATAGTCGGATTTTCAAGTTCGTTATCTTCCAAAAAACAATATGGAAAACTATAATTTCTCGGTGAACGCGGGGTGTGTCGCTCCTAACTGGCGAATGGATGTCAACATGGTGGACTATTTCTACGATTATAGTATTGTTAATGCCATTATGAGTGCAATCGGCGCTATTACTGCAACACTCACCAACCTGTTAATAATAGCAGCCATTTGGAGAACCGAGTCTCTTCACTCGCCTTCTAATGTTCTCCTTGCATGTTTGGCGTGTACCGATTTGCTTACCGGGCTCATAACTCTGCCAGTTGGGAGCAGCCTATCTATTTCAAGTATTCTTTCCAAATACGAGAAATCCTTAAGTTTCCTACACGACTACTGTCCTCGTTACTACACTCTCATAACAAGTGGATTCTTCCTTGGTGCGATGTCTTTCTTGACGCTTACAGCGCTCAACGTGGACAGATTCCTTGCGCTTTATCTACACCTGCGATACGAGAGCACCGTAACTGTATTTCGTGTTCTAATGGTAGAAGCTGGTTTTTTGTGTATTTGTGTGGTGGTTACAGCAATCCAAATGATTGGCCAGAAATTTATAACTGCCAGTATTTTTTCAGCAATTGCATTTGGAATAGCTGCATTGATCAATATTTTTACTTTTTGTGGTACACTGAAAATACTTCGCAAGCACGAGAGACAAATTCAGGTTGAATCACAAGTAGCTGCGCATCTCCATGGTAACACGAACTTAGAAATGACCAAGATCAGGAAATCAGTTCACACCGTACTGTACGTATGGCTGGTATTTATTCTGTGTTATGTTCCATCCGTGATAGCTCTGGTGTATATGGCAGTGCAAGGTTTTTCCGCCTTTACTGCGAAACTAATTGTAAGTTCACTGATTGTGGTTCAAGCAAATTCGTCGCTCAACTGTTTCATTTATCTTTGGCGAATTCGAGATATGCGCCGTGCTGTGGTAATTATCTTGCAAAATGTTTGGAAATGTTGAAATGTGGTTTTGAAAAGAGAGATGCATGATATAGCGCGAGCTCTGAAATTCTGGAAGAAAAGATAGGTACGTCCCTTCAGAGGGAGGACAATATATGACGCAATGCAAGAACGACGAAGAAGAAGCAGCAAACGCTAGCAAAACAGACTTTGAGTCAAATGTGAGGCAGCACTTGAGTCGCCTCTGTAAAGATGTGGAAGAAATCAAACGTGGCCAAACTACACTACAAAATGAAGTAGTTAGTCTGAAGGAAAATGTATTGGAAAATGAGAAGTCTTTGTCCGAATTGAAGCAAGCAACCGAATTCATGAGTAAGAATTACGATACAGTCGTTCAGTTGGAGGTTTATCCGTTGTAAATGATAAGATCGACAATATAGAGGAAGGCCTTGAGATCAACAGCAAGAGCGTCCGGAACCTCTACGATAAAGTTATCAGTCTTGAGAGATACTCCAGAGAGTTCAATCTCCGATTTTACAACATACCGGAATCTCCCCACGAGAACTGTATCGAGAAGCCGAACACCATTATAGCAGAAGAACTCGGATTTGAGCCGAAAATAGAAAATGCTCACAGAGTGGGAAAGCCAAGAGAAGCAGGAAGGCCCAGGTCGATGATAGCCAAGTTCCTCTACCGACCTCAGATGGTACGTGTGATGCAAGCCCGAAGAAATCTGCGAAATGGAGTAAGTGTAACGATACTCTTGTTTGGTATCTTGAATATAACCTGCCAGAGGTACCGGATATCTCAGCTTGGTAGTTTATTGCCACCTTCTTCTCTACGTACCGAAATTGCTGTACTCACGCGCCACTCCCAAAGACTATTCTGACTACTTGAGAGCGGACCTAACCTTATGAGCTAAGCACTTGTCAATCAAGCTGTATCAGCTGCTGATTGGCTATGATACCAATACCTTCTCAGATCAGATATAAAGAACATTCTGGTATCTTTTCAATTTTGTTACTTTGTTACTCTATTATACTATTGAACAATACTGGAACTATTTTCGCATATCACCAAGACACAGGATGGCCAGTACTGTGCACTTTGCCTTATGAGAATATAAACCAGTAAGATCCGTCAACACTATCGAGGAAACAGAAAGAACCAAAGGTGGCTGTTCATGAAATTGGTATTGTCTGTAGCAGACTTAAACTATCAATAAGGTTACAACAGGGTAAAACAGATAAAATCTGTCCTCTCCAGGGACCGCGCAGAGGGGGTAGCTGGAGGGCTTTAGCCGCCCCAATAATTTTTCCATATATTGTATTTTTGATAAGTATTATTTTAAAAAGCAAAAGTATGTAACCTGTAAGCTTGTTACCGGCCGAACCATGAACAAAATGTAGTACTCAATGCAATGCACATATTCTTTTTTTAAAAATAACAGTGCTTTTGGTGACATGACGTGTCGGGAATTTGATACTATTAACATCCGGACATGTGTCGGGAATTTGATACTAAATTCCGGACTGGGGTCAGCCCAAAATCACCTTATCTTCACTCAAATTTACAAAATGTCGCAGCCTGTGCTGAACGTGCTCACGTGCTTTTTGTTAGTTCTTTTAGTTTACTGCTCTTCTGATAACCATAATCAGTATGAGAAGTACGGCAGAAAGGGTTTTTCAGTGGCCACATCTCTGCCAGGAGTTCTCTATACTTTCCGTGCGGTAAGATTTAGAGAAAAGTATCTGAAGCGGCGATGCGCTTACTGTACCGGTCACCCTGGTTCTTATAACCCATCGATCATAACCAATGAAGAAGCGCACATGATTTATGGAAATATGGACGGAAAGAGCAGCTCATCAAAGCCAAAAGAGGGGAAAACTGGGAAGAAGAAGACCAAAAGAATTTCAGACTTTTTCTCAGCGGTTCCAGTTGGTGAGTAAATCTTTGTCAATTTTTATGCAGTCGACCAGTATGGACTATGGTCACAGACACAGTAAATCAGTTATTCAATCAAGAGTTTGTGACACTTTCAATTAGTTGCCTATGTGCACGAGCAGAAATTATATATTCAACTCCAATTCACGAATAATAGAATTTATAGGACAAATAAACTCTAATGGCAAACCCAATGTGGACTCATTTATATTGAAGAAGGGTCAACATAACAATGGGTGATTTTCGCGCTATCAAGTATCAGTAATTTGAACTCAGCCACGTGGACATCGTCATTGCTCGTTCGTTTAATCATTCAACAATAAAACAATCAAACTTTATCGAAAACCTGGGTTCTAGTCTGTAAAGAGAATCTAAGCACTGATTGGTACTTTTACCTGATATCAACAAGTCAAACGTACGCTTTAATCGAACACTTGTGTATTTTAAAATTAAAGGACAGCCAAACGTAACACTGGAGACTAGCACAGCACAAAGCAGCAACCCAGCGGCCAATAACGAGACATTAACTAGCACAAGGCCCCCGGCCCCCTGCCCTGTGATGTCCAGTACCACCATGGCCAGTGTTCCGCCCAAAGAGGTATGCTCGCTTGAATCAACTGTCACAGCGGACCCAAGCAAGTCTTCCACAACATCTGCGGAATCAGACCCTTCCAGCACTGCTAGCACTTCTTCGTTTTCTGCTACACCTTGTCAACCACGGTCTTTCGTTTTTCCACAAAGGAAATGTGGAGGACAGAATCGCTCGTTTCAGGCTTCATGGTTTGATCGGTTTTCCTGGCTACACTACAATGAGCAACATGATTCAGTTTTGTGTTTTTACTGTTCCCAACAAAATGAGCGAGGAAATTTAAGGTGTGCCAGTAAGAAAGACCAAAAGTTCATATCTGACGGTTTTTGTAACTGGAAAGAAGCTCTAAGAAAATTCAAGAAACACGAAAGATCTGACTGCCACAAAATGTCAGTTGACTATGCAGTTCGCATTCCAAAGAGTTACGGAAATGTGATTGAAATGACCAATGAAGAGAGCAAGAAAACGCGTCAGTTAAATCGCTGTTGCTTAGTGAAAATTGTAGAAATATTGCAGTATTTGTGTCGGCAGGGGCAGGCAATTCAAGGAAACACGGATGATGAATCTAATTTCTACCAGCTAATCAAACTGCGAGGAAAGGATGATCCAGCGTTGATTGACCTGATTGAGAAAAAAGGCGGAGACAAATACATCAGCCATGACATTCAAAATGAGATCATCGAAATTATGGCTCACCAAGTGCAACGGGACATTGTGAATGATATTGGATCTAACTTTTTCTCCATAATAGCTGATGAGTATACAGATATTAGTAATAAAGAACAATTATCGTTTTGTCTTCGATGGGTCGATGATCAACTCGAATCTCATGAAGACTTTCTGGGCTTTTATAACATTCCGAACATAACTTCAGACACAATAGTTTCGGTTATCAAGGACACACTCATTCGACTGCAGATATCACTGTCCCAGTGTAGAGGGCAGTGTTATGATGGTGCCAGTAATATGATGGGCAAAAAATCTGGGGTTGCAAAGCAAATTCAAGATTGCCAACCAAAGGC
Organism: Epizoanthus fatuus; assembly: GCA_025434785.2. Lineage (NCBI taxonomy): Eukaryota > Metazoa > Cnidaria > Anthozoa > Zoantharia > Epizoanthidae > Epizoanthus > Epizoanthus fatuus. The sequence goes on along the minus strand of JAOCZQ020494801.1, from coordinate 4,136 downwards.
ACATCCAACGCACTGCCATGCACACTCTCTTAGCTTGGGTGTAAAACAGGCAACAAGCGACTGCAAAATTTTATCGGACACGATGAACAACACAAATGAAATTGTCAAACTCGTTAAGTATTCTCCTAAACGAGAAAACATTCTTGGAGATATCAAGTCAAACATTCAGTATGAAAATGAAGACTCGGAGGCCAAAGAAGATGCGAACGTTGCTGGTCTCACAAAGTTCAGCGCAACTAGGTGGACTGTGCGAGCGATTTGTTTCAAGCGAGTTATTGACAATTACGAAGCTCTTTTGCAATTATGGGACGAGTGTCTGCAAACACGACTTGAATCCGATGTTAGAGGTCGAGTTATAGGATGCCAAGCCCAGATGAAGTTATTCGACTTTTTCTTTGGAATCAACCTTGGTCAAATGATATTCGGCCATACTGATAACTTGTCGAAATCGTTGCAAAATGCGAATATGTCTGCTGTGTCTGGACAGCACAACGCAAACCTGACCACCCAAGCCCTGAAAAGCATACGGAATGAACAAAGTTTTAAGGCGTTTTTTCAAACTGTATTGAAAAAGAAAACGTCTCTGGAAGAGTTATCTGACCCTAGGGTTCCAAGGAAAAGGAAGACTCCGGCAAGGTTCGAGGTTGGAGAAGGAGAGCCTTGGTATCCAGAGACACCAGAAGACCTCTACAGAAAGATATATTTTGAAGTAGTTGATACTATAATTTCAGCAATTGGAGAACGCTTCAACCAACCGAGTTTTAAAGCCTATGCAAACCTGGAAAGTCTTCTGATCAAGGCGTTAAGGTCCGAAGATTACTCAGCTGAGTTAGGATATGTGAAGGAACTTTACTCCGACGATGTAAAGGAAGAATATCTTTTGCCGCAGTTAGAAGTCTTCAAAGTGCTCATGAAAGGAGAAACGCCTAACTGTTTCAATGATATTTTAAAGGCTGTCAAAAAGATGCAAGAAAATGAAAGGCAAATGATCAGTGAAGTCATTGTCATTTGCAAGCTCTTATTGGTCAATCCGGCAACCAGTGCATCTGGAGAAAGATCATTTTCAACTGCGCGAAGAATTAAAACTTGGCTACGCGCAAAGATGTCTCAGAAGCGATTCAATCATGTAACGATTATGAACACCCACAAAACACGAACTGAAAACATTCGACTAATTGACGTGGCAAACGAGTTTGCATCGAGGAAGGACAGCCGAAAACGAAATCTGGGCACATTTACTGAGCAAGATCTCGATTATGTTAAATGAGTTCACTGTTGGCGTTGCTTGTACGACCAATTAGTCGCTTCAGTTGGCATTAAACCAGCCACGATTTCTGGTTTATTTTTCTGTTCTGTTGATGTTGAGCTTAAGAATACATCGCCAATGATTTTAAAATGATGACGGTTTAAGACTTAAAACCGAGGAGTATATTTGTAGATTATGCATTGCAACTTAAGATTATTGCCAAATAAAATGTTACAAAAGCTGAATCATACAGTTAGATTCGCAAGGCTCTAAAGCGTAGAAAGGAACTTTACAGTTTTTCGAAGATTCGAGCAACTTTTACTCGACATTATATCAATTTTTGTGCAAAACAATTGGAAAAATTGAGAAAAATGGAGTGCCTTTTACCGATGATCAACAAAATTGGAAGCATTTCCAGCGATTTTAGAGGGTCTAAATTTCAAAATTTTCCGGGGGGACATGCCCCCGGACCCTCATAGAAAGCTCGCGCCTACGGCACTCGTTGCCTAGCGCTACGCGCGAGCTAGCAGTCCCAATCTGAAAAACGCTGCGCGGTCCCTGTCACCTTGACCGGTGTTTTCAGATATTTGTCTGTGACTCTGTTAATACGCAATGGACACACACAAATCTATATATCTCTAAATTGTCTAAATGATGGCATACTTCGCTTTTTTACAATATGTTCTTGCAAGTGAATATAACCACGGTATTTCCGACCCAACGCTTCCACTTTGAGCGCGTAGAAGTATCTCAAATTTCACTTCCCGCTAGCAGTTGTCAGTGTCACCTTGTTTAGCTCTGGGGGCAATCCGTCGGGCGCGAGGAAATAGATTAGAGGAGAGGGAAAAGCAAGTAGAGGGAAATACAGCCCCTGGGGACGTTGTCTTACACGAGGAGTTCTGAACAACAGCAGGGGAGCTCGTCGCCGTTTGGGCAAAATAATTCTGCTTGTATATTTTGCCCAATCGGAGACCAAGGAATTTATGGACGTGTCAAGGTGTGAATGATACTGTCCTTTCTGTTTTGTCGATCATGAAATATTTTAAAAAGTGAAAGTCAAGAACTTTGGAAAGCTGTGGAAGCTGGTTTACAGTTTGTTTCTAATGTTAAAAAAACTGAAAGCAGAACAGAAAATGGCAATTGAAAATGTTATTTGTCGCCCTCAACCAGTTCGCCCATACCTCGAAGTCGTTTCACCCATAAACACTTTCGCCCTCAACTACTTCACCCATAATTGGCATAAACTCTAAGTCGTTTCACCCATAAAAAGTTTCGCCCTCAACCAGTTCGCCCATAAACTCTAAACCTTTTAGACTGTATTTGAACTTTAAAAAAATGTATTTTACCGGACGTTAACACACTAAAATTATTCGATTGTAAACACAACATACATCGTCGGAATCGAGTAAGTGAAGTCACCCCACGTCGAAGTCGCCCCAGGTGAACGCCCCATATTCAAGTGAAGTCGCCCCACATTGGTGAAGTCGCCCCATATCGGTGAAGTCGCCCCATTTATTGCAATATATTTTAGTGGTATATGGTCACCTCATACCAAGTTATCTCGCACCAAAATACATAGAAATAAATGTATTAATAAATAGGTCTAAATAGTTAGTTTGTTTCCCTTCACAGAAATGTTGTGTTTGTTGTTTGTTGACTAGACTACGAGTAGTCCCTATTTTTCTCTCCCCCCTCTCTCTCTCTCTCTCTTTCTCTTCTCGTCTCAGTTTTCGCGCACCAACTCGACTTCGCCATCTTTTTCTTTTACCGCTCGACGATCTAATCAGGAAAAATAGGGACTACTCGTAGTCTATTTGTTGACGTGGTCAAGATGGCGGACGGAATAAATATTCTACATCACTGATTGGCTAAACTTACCTCAAATTAAATCGTACTAGTTTTTAAAATTTGTTTCACTGAATTCAACGGCCACCGATATCACAACCATATCGGAGTCTCTTTTATAGAATGATTGATTTTAAGTTTAGAGCTAGCGACTTAGCATAACAACATGTCAACTTTATAATAGCGTAATTCATGGTGCGTGACTTCAACCATACCTGATTGTATTCAAACACTAAACAAAATTATTTGCAGTGCATAAATTTAAGTTTCTTGAAAAGTGTTGCAGTTACCTGAAATGTTCTCACGGGTGAAACAAAGTATTAGTTGGATACATACGTATATCTCGTTCCATGTTGTTGATGCCATCTTGATGCGGCGCTCGGGCGAACGGAATTATTAAAAAAGACACAGATTGACGGAGTCATGATGGCACATGATTAATTAATCAAGTTTCTAGAATCGTGGATGTAATGTTTATATATCTTGTCCGTATTAAGCCTGTATGTCTATATACATATATACCTTCGTCTTGGCGTGTATCGAATTCGAATAACTATAACTTTTTAAAAATGCATGACGCGACGTATTTTGGGTTTACAATCGAATTTTTAGTAGTCTGTTAACGTCCGGTAAAATACAATTCTACAGTTCAAAACAGTCTAAACGGTTTAGAGTTTATTGGCGAACTGGTTGAGGGCGACAGTGTTTATGGGCGAAACGACTTCGAGTCCTATTCTCTCGCCTGTTTGACGCTAGCGGGTAGCCAGTAAAACGAAGCAAACGCGAGGAGGCGTGGTCAAGCGTGCTTTCGCTTTGGATAAAGAAGAGATAGATAGCAATCTAGAGCTACCAGCTGTTACTGTGAACTGGCGTCGACACTAAAGAGTCTGACATTAAAAATATTGCCTGTAGCTATGAAACCTTCGAATGCCGGTAGTATCGAAAACGAAGACCCCGAAAACGAAGACCGAAGACCCCAAGTAGAAAACGAAGACCCCAAGTAGAAAACGAAGACCCCAAGTAGAAAACGAAGACCCCAAGTAGA
>JAOCZQ020493757.1:0-10543 GCA_025434785.2 Epizoanthus fatuus | reverse complement strand
CAGTAAAACTACTGAGTAAAAGCACATCACGTGAAACAGAAGCCACTTCAATGCCAACTTCTCCGAGCATCCAATATCGTGAAATATTAGATATGCATGTGACCGAAATGGCGTGATTTGATTGGAAGTCAACGCATGAATAATAAAGGTGCATAATGGTCTTGGTTACACTAGGCCTTTGTACCAAGGGAAATAGCCGATTTCCCTGGAAAAGTGATTATAATTTTGAAAGAAAGACCGCATTGCCCTCGCTACTAGGTATACGTAGTCCATCATTACAATATAAAATTTCCGTGACAGTTTCCTGGCACAAAAGCAGGGGTTTATGTACACAGACCGGCACAGTAAGATACTTTGTAAACATTGTAACTACATGTTATCATATCATATTACTGTCTACTAATTAATAATTTAATCAGTTTGTGTTTCAACTGCTTATAGCTAGCTAGTTCGGCACCTGCAGCTTTGAAGAAGTAGCCGATCGAAAGATTTTGAGCAACGCTGCCTGCAAACGTAAAGCGTATTTTGCTTCTATCAGGTGAGTGTATTTTTAGAAACACTATAAACACCTTTTAATTTGAATGGCACGTTTAATACAAAAACATTTGGCCAGAATTACCAACAGCATTATTAGCAATGCAAATATGGTCGTGGCGTTCACATTCCTTAAAGTCCCGACAAAGAGCCGAAGTCACTCAAGTAGAAATTTACTACCTCGGGAACATTTGTAGGTGCGAGAGTAACACGCAGATAAACAGAAACCCAAGGTAAGTTTCCCAAGGCATAATTTAACTAGGGCAAGGCTTTTACCTAGGTTAGTGTAACAATGAAAGCGAGAACGAGAATTATTTTGTTATGTAATATTCCCTTTCTTACCGAGGAATCGCACTAAAATAACCTTCGATGAACATTTTATTAAAACACAAACAAATGGAATATTCGTTTCAATTGTAGTAAAGTTAACTTAAGACTGGGAAAGTTTTAATCCTTTGAATTTGGAATAGCCAATCTCTAGCTATCGTTGTTTAGCCATCTGTCGCAAAGTTCCAGCAAAGTGTCATTTTGTCCAGTTCTTTCTTCGGTAGTTAGAATGATCAACAGTTTTAGAACAGACGTCGAAACTGAAAAGATTTGAGTGCTGCAGCCCCGTTAACATGGGAAGTGATTAAACAACCAATACTCCAGTTGTTCTCACACAAAAACAGGAGATATTAATCGTCTCTGTTAAAGTTAATAATAAGCACTATAAAATACAGCTGAACTACTTTGTTATAGGAAATTAACGCTCCGTTAGTTCTTTTTGATCACAATCAGTACTGATATGTTAAATTACATGGCACATGCACTCACTTTAATTTAAAAAATACGATTCTTCTTTTTCATTTTGTCATAGTCGGCGGAAGATCTTGTCCGTTCTATTCTGATTGGTCTTGGCTTATAGATCAATTTGTATTCGTATAGAATCCTAACCGAATAACTAGCCGTCCGCTTATTATGGAGCCCATAATCTGAATTAGACTCAGACACCGAGTCTCGTATTCAAACATACTTGGACACAACCCGGCGTCGCACCCCTTCAGTCTCCCCACACGCACACAAGATAGGCGGGGTAATGGGCGGGTATTTTATTCAAAACATAAAAAAATAGATAAATTCCCGAGGGCGGGCAAGAGAATGTTGTCAAATCAGGTGAAATCTATAATAAAAACAAGCCAATAAAAGTACCCAGGGATTGATTTCAATGTCAAATTCCCCACACAGGAGAGATGGAATTTCGTCAAATCCCCGCCCGTCGCCCCTCTTCCCTCTTCCCCCCTCGGGGTTTGTATTGTTAGGTGCATAAAATTAGCTTCAATGTATTGACTTGTTTATCTTTTTGAACGTAATTGCAACAACCGTCTTCATTGCTTTGTGACCATTTATGTTTCATGGTCAGTCTGGACTGTTGTCTTTTGTTTTATTTTGTGAAAACGAGCTGTATTTTCCGCCGGTTACAACATTGATTATTTACCCTTTGCAGCATGTAAAGGTGTCAAAGTTAACTTTTTTTAATTGCAAATCTGCACCCACCCAGTGTGACTTCTGACATTTCCGGAAACGCTTTGTCAGTTTGTGTTTTTTGCCAGACGTGTGGCTGTGTTTTAATAATAAAATCAGTTTTACAGTTAGGCCCTGTTTACACGCATCAGGTTGGCTGTCAGCCCGGGTAAAGCCATCACACCGAGCTGCAAAAATTTCGCATTTGCATGAACCCGGGTTGTCTACATTGCAAGGCGGGTACACTCAATCCGAGCTGACCCGGGTTGGCTCTATCCAAATCCTAGAATCGCTAAATTTTGATATGCTTTTGAGCTTTCTTTTTAGAATTTGAAGCCCTGATAACTCCCTTGCAAATATATTTTTGTTTGAACAAAAATTGGCTCGGATTTCGAAATATTTATGTGTTGATTTTTACGAAAAGAAACAATCGTAAGTGCTGACCCGGGTGGGCGAATCTGTGTTTACAGGCGATTGACTGGGGAACGGTTGACCCAAGTTGGCGACCTGACCCGGGTTGGCAGCCAACATGGGTTCGTGTAAAAAGGCCCTTAGATGCAGCGAAATCCACCACCGATGGGCCAAAAAAAACCTGGAGGCATTAATGGGTTGGTCGCATTAGCACGGTTTTCAGCGATCTCAACAGGAATCGCGCATATCGCAGGGATCCCGTTCAACTGAGTTATATCTCATGTCAGCGATCGTAACTATGTTTGGGTGTGAATTTCCAGTGGTGTTATGTGATGTGTGAATCACAGTCATATAGCAACAACAACAACAACAACGACAGCAACAATAACAACAACAACAACATCAACAACAGAACAACAGCAACAACATCAACAACAACAACAACAGCAACAATAAGGACATTTATTTCCCCTGGGAAATAAATTATTTTATGCGGCTTGTGACGTAAGGAGCTGTTTCCCTGCCAACGTCACTGCTATTTTCATTCATCCGGGTTCCTCAGCCGCTTGAGTATTTAGGCGAGGCCGGGCAATAATTCGCCCCCTTTTAAAACTTGCTTCTCCACGAGCAATCACTTCTCGGAGTTCAAGTTCAGTTCAAGTTCCATCCAGTTCCAAAGTTCTCCACGAGTAATCACTTCTCGCGGTTCAAGTTCAGTTCAAGTTCCATCCAGTTCCAAAGTTCTCCACGAGTAATCACTTCTCGCGGTTCAAGTTCCATCCAGTTCCAGTGGACTTCATTGGCCCGGAAAAAAGTTAAGTGCAATATTTGCTACACGTTTTTATAGCCTTATTGCCATCATTCGGATCCCTATTTTGTGGTATGGTCGCTCACGACCTTCCAAACGTTCTGATCCTGGGCCACTCTTTTGTAAGGCGAATGCACCACTATTTGACACGGAATGTTCAACACCGATTTCCTCCCACGAAATTAGCTATAGACTTTGACGTCCGTCAAGTTTGTAATGTTAGGTTGCTGGGAATTGGGGGACGGACCATCGACAAAATGATCCGATTTGATTTGGAAACCATCCGTTCCAGGGCACCGAAATTCATAGTACTCGAGATGGGTTCGAACGATTTGTGTGACCCCAAGTGGGAACCCGAGGCTATCAGTGAGGCTATTTTAGCCTTTGTGGAGATATTGTGTTCTGAATTGAACCTCCAACATGTGATCGTGTGCAAAATCATCTCCAGACGATGTCAGCCATACACTCTGTACAACGAAAGGGCGGTGGCTTTGAATCGCTGTTTGACAGCTGCTTGTAGGCTAAACTCACGGGTGACTCTTTGGCAGCACCGGGGTTTGGTGAATCCCTCACTAAACATTTTTTTAAAAGACGGGGTGCATTTAAATGCCATTGGAACAAAAGCTTTATATAAAAGTTATCGTCGGGCTATTTTATTTGCATTGAAGCAGGCCAATATCTCTGGTACGTGATGGCATGCAGTCTTCAGCTTTTCGACATGTCCGGAAAAGCCGCACCCTGGAATTTATTGTGTTTTTAAAAATCATTATTAAAACGTTAATGGCAAACTTGGGGTTTGCTACCGGTATGGGGTCGGATATGTCTGTGGCATGTGGTTCGCACGGGTAGGTTATAGGCACGTTGTGTCCTTACTGATGTGCAACCATTTATTGTATTACTGCTTATGTACGGTATGTTAAGTGTGATCCTTGCGGCCGCTGTTATATCTTGATATACTTTGTGCCATTCACGCGTTGACCGATGCGGATTGAGCAACCGCACACTGCTCTCTCTATATGGGAGTAGGATTGAATATTATTCTATTATTATACATGTTCCTTATTGCCCGCCTCATTTCTGGTTAGCGTACCCACATCAAGTACCCGCTTATACCTCCCTTCCCTTATTATTTTTGTGGTTCACTGCATGACGGTCACTTATTAGTATATTGGCTTGCTTCCCCAATTTAAGTATGGTTCTTTTAATATTGATTCGTTGTGCATACCGCTCAAATTCTTCATCAATATCCGTCTAGCATGCCAACAACGAGCAAACGCACTGCTAAGTCTCGCTTTGCAGAGACTGTTGCGAAGCGGCGACGGACAGCCAACTCTGGTGAAACCACCAATACAAGCGTTGTGGCCAACAACCATCCTGTTGAACTACAACCCCATCCCACAGTTCAAACCAATGGTTCCTCCGTCTCACAAGAGACGATCGCCGCAATAACCGCTGCAGTGACGGCCGGTATTCGGCAGGGGCTACAGGAGGCTGGAATCGCCGATCAGCGAATTAACCCTCCAGTAAACACGCCACCTCAAGTACAGTTTGTATCAGACAACCATGAGCTCGAGCAGGCCAGTTCCACCGTTCAGGAGTCCATCTCTGGGGTGACGCAGCAGCTGACCGGGGGAAACACTTCAAATAATAGTAAGGGCAACCAGTTTCAGTCCCCTAGCCTTCCTCTAGCGGCTCGCGTGCCAGAGCGCGTAAAATCTAAAATTTGGGGCAACGAATATGTTGACTTTGGGGCCTTGCTCAATACCACGGTTTCAAATGACGAAAGCTATATATTCAAAGTGGTTAATGGGGAGAGCGGACAACCAGTAGTTACCGTTGTCCCGAATGAGAAACGCCGGTCCATTCAAACCATTGATCAATGGACCGGGGTTTTTCAAACTTTCGTAGCAATTTATGCCCAAAAATACCCAGAAGCCACACCGGGCTTAATGAAATACAGTTCGATTATTAGAGAGCTGGCAGCGCAAGGCGCGAATTGGAAGTTTTATGATGAAAATTTTCGTATGGCAAGGCAGCAGGAGGCGGTCCCTTGGGACCAACTCCACAGCGAGCTATGGCTTCGGGCGCAAAGCCAGCGGAGTCACGTAAATCAGTCGCAAAGAAGTCAGTCACAATCTCAGATGCGTGCAAAGTTCGACGCTTCGTCCCTTCCCAAGGGTTACTGTTTTCGGTTTCACAATGGAACCCACTGCGACGGTTGTTCTTACAAACACCAGTGTTTCCAGTGCGGGGGAGGGCACCCCATTTTCCGTTGTAAGAGCTACCGCCCAGGGGAGGGAAGAAGACACGAACACAACTCAGCTCAGACAGAAACCAACCGCCCTGCCAGGGAAAATAGGTCAAACCCCACTACATCCAATGGGGCAAACTCTACCGGCAGCCCTTCCCACGCCCATAAAAATTGAACGACTTTCTTCCTACTTGACCGGCTATAACCCCTCATTAGCCAACTCGCTTATCTTGGGTTTTAATGAAGGATTTAAAATTAACTATATGGGCGAGAGCCACACCTCGAAATCAAAAAACCTTTTGTCTGCTTTTAGTCACCCGCGGGTGGTCGACCTCAAACTCTCGAAGGAGCTAGAGGCAGGCCGCATTGCTGGGCCTTTTGACACTCCGCCATTTAAGGATATGCGAGTTTCTCCTCTGGGGGTTATACCGAAGAAAACTCCAGGAGAGTTTAGGATGATTCATAATCTCTCTTATCCCAAAGGCGACTCAATTAACGATTTCATCCCACACCAGTTTTCCTCGGTTAAATATGCTACTGTTGATAATGCCATCAAAATCATAAAACAGGTGGGCGTGGGGTGCGCGATGGCCAAGACAGATGTGCGTAACGCGTTTCGAATCATACCCATACATCCTTCCGATTTTCCCTTGTTGGGTTTTCAGTGGCAGGGCAAATGGTATTTCGATCGGTGTTTACCTATGGGTTGTTCCAGTTCTTGTCAGATTTTTGAAACCTTTAGCACAGCCCTGGAGTGGGTTGCCCGAACCAAATTGGGGATTAACAATATTATCCACATTCTCGATGACTTTTTGCTTATCGATAGCTCGCTGGCACAATGCGCCGCGGGGCTAAACAGGTTTTTGGAATTTTGTGAGTACGTAGGGGTTCCCATGGCACCCGAGAAAACGGAAGGACCAGCGCATTCGCCTGTATCGAACTAGACAGCTCGTTACAAGAAGCCAGGCTTCCGAAGGAAAAAGTGAGAAAATGTGTCAGTCTCATTAAACAATTCCTGTCCCACAAAAAGGTATCATTAAGAGAACTTCAATCACTAATTGGTGTGCTAAACTTTGCGTGTTCTGTTATTGTCCCGGGGAGGGTTTTCCTGCGTAGACTAATTAACCTGACGATAGGAATCAAACACCCATCACATCGTATTCGCCTAACTAAGGAGGTGAAAAACGACCTCCGTATGTGGGCGACGTTCTGTTCAGGGTTCAATTGCAAATCCTTTTTTCTGGAGGACGCCTGGTCTTCTTCTGAACATCTTCATTTCTATACAGATGCGGCGAAATCGTGCGGTTTCGGTATTGTGTTCGGTACAAGTTGGGCGTATGGCGAGTGGCCGGAAAGCTGGAAACGAAAAGATATTTCCTTTTTAGAATTTTTCCCTATTTTAGTTGGTTTAACAATGTGGTGTCACCAATTACGAAACAAACGCGTGCTGTTTATTTCTGATAACGAGAGTGTTGTGCATGTGATCAACAAACAGACCACAAAGGATACCAATCTGTTAATTGTATTACGTCAATTGGTCCTCACCTGCCTGAACAATAACATTCTATTTCGGGCGCGCCATATCAAAGGCAGAAACAATGTGCTCGCTGACAGCTTATCTCGTTTGCAGGTGGAAAAATTCATACAACTCGCAAACGGCATGGGTATGGATCCGTCCCCAACAGCGGTGCCAACCAACCTTCAGCCGGCGAACTGGGCAGTATCTTAACGCAGCTCATAGCCGCTAATTTAAGTCCATCTTCCCTCAGCACTTATCAGCGTGCATGGAGAGTGTTTCAACAGTTTGCGTTAGGAATACTGAAGCACAAGTCTCACTTTCCAACAACATCCGATATCATAGCTCTGTTTGTAGCATATTTAGCACACCAGAACTACGCAGCTTCCACAGTCCTCACGTATGTGTCAGCAATAGGCTATGCTCATCGCTTATCTTCTCTGCCGGATCCTACTCGTTCAGATTTAATACACATCGCCTTGCGTGGCTACTCAAAAATGAACCCGCTACTAGACGGCCGGCTGCCAATTACCTTACCAATTCTAGAGCGGTTAATCTCGGCATTTGACCATACATTATCCTCGCAATATCAGAGAGCACTTATGAAAGCTATGTGCGCCTGTGCTTTCTTTGCCGCTCTCAGAGTCGGAGAAATCACAGTGCGTCCAGGGCAACCACTTACTAACATCATAAAGTTACAACAAGTTTTTGAAATGAAAAACAGCCAAGGAGCTGTAGTTGCAATCAAATTATCGCTGACCCATTTTAAACACAGTGACACTCTACACCCGGTTGACATATTGATCTATCGCGATAAGCCAATCTGTCCGGTGTCACTCTTGCTTCAATTCTTAAGATTGCGGGGGCCTGCCCCCGGGCCGTCATTTTGTTGGCCCAATAACCACGTAATTTCTAGATCCTTTTTCACGAGTTCTTTGAACCAAGCTTTAGATTTCTGCGGTCTCGACCGCTCCAGATATAAATCTCACAGTTTTCGGATAGGGGCGGCATCATGGGCGGCAGCAAAAGGCCTGTCAGATGCACAGATCAGGATATTTGGACGATGGAAATCGAACGCTTTCCTGAGATATATCCGCACTTCTACCATTACATTGTTGTGAACGGAGAGTTTTATTACAGTTTCCTTTGATTCCACTCGCCATAGGCCCTATCTTGCTATAGAACGGCCATCAAAGTTCTTGAAGGGTTTCGAGGGAGTGATCTATAAGCGAGTGAGCGGGTGCCACTGGTTTTTGTCACTCTCATGGTTCAGTGCAACCGACGGATTTAGACCCCACTGCATGTAGTCGGTTGTTGAAGCGAAATTTTGGCCATTGGCCACTTAAGATTATGTAAGCTTACGTTACTACCGGTTTTGCTTTCATTGGGCCGTGTTAGCGGGTGCGATGCGGCAAAAAGCAAAATTTAGTTTAGCACAAACGGGCGCTACGCGGAGGCGGGAAACTTTGGGCAACTAACCGTATGCCGAAGGTTCTCAAGTCCCCGCGTCGTCCTAGTAGTCGGCTGGTCTGTGTTTGCGGGTGCGATGCGGCCAGGCTGACACATAGATTTCACCAGAAATATATATTTAGCTTGATTTGAAATAAGAGAGGTCTCCACGCAGGGAAAATAATTTGACTCAAAGCTATGTAGAGACAATATTCCATTAGTACAACGCCGTCTTAGCGGGTGCGAGACGGCTGGACTGATCATGAGAAAACTGTAAACTTCAGAATTGCTGAACTGATGACTTTATGAACTTCAGTCTCATGAACTGATGACTTTATGAACTTCAGTCTCAGAACTGATGAGATTATGAACTACTTGCATCTTTTGGCCAATCTGTATGGTACCAGTTACGTGTATGTCAAGACCTTTATCCGGGGTAGCACGGATATATTGTGCATTGCATTGCCTTCGGGTGGGGCCGCCCGTCGCTTCGTGCCGGTAGCTCGGGCTGTGGCGGTTTTTTCCCTCACCTTTGCTGGGAACAGTTCCTTATTTCGTGTATACCCTTATGGTTTTGTTATTGAGAAAGTATTTCTGAAAATAAACGGCCACTTACTCTTAGAGCGAGCGGCCAAAATATGCCAAACAAAGTGTGTGATACATCGTCATCTTCTCGTTCCCAGCAAACAGAGCTCAGGCAATGCAATGCACACCTATTTAGGGTCACTTCAGTATTTTTAAGTTACAGGAACAAAGCGCATAAATATTATTATTATAATTATCCACTTACTCTTATGATAATCCATCTGTATGGCAAGTGGCTGAAGTTGGGCTGGCCCTTTTCCCGGCCTTTTTCCGGGCCCTTTTCCGGGCCTTTTTCCGGGCCCTTTTCCCGGCCTTTTTCCGGGCCCTTTTCCCGGCCTTTTTCTGGGCCCTTTTCCTGGTCCTTTCCCCGGCCTCTCCCACCAGTTTCCACCATGATGGGGATCTTGCAGAGGCTCATCTATGTCTTGCCTGCCTTTCCTCTGGCCCGGTTTAGACACAAACAGAGCGATAGGAGATTTGAACTCCCACACCTTACGGTTAGGGTCCGGCTCAGTGATGTCAGGGTACACATTAACCACCTTGTCACACAACGGGTAACGGAGAGCAAATACGCGACCTTCCGAGATAGCCTGTGGAAAAATGGCTTGCAAGATTAATCAGGCCTAACCTGGAACTCTAAGGCCGTGTTCAGACTTTTTTTTAATTCTTTATTTAATTTATTTTATTTTTATATATTTATTTATTATTTTATGGCCACGTGCAGACTTTGTGCCGGTGGTGAGCACCGTGCCCTGACTGTTATTGTGTTGTTTAATTAGACCTATTGTTTCTTGTTGCCTTGCAACGTAAATCTAACTTTAAAAATATCGTCAGAATAACTTGCCTAGAACTCTGTCTAAACGATTAGCGTCTTCAGTAATTTTCTCTTCGACCTTTATGCACCCGCCATCCTGCCTTTCACAGAAGCCTCGGGCGCCGACGAAATCCTGTTCAGACAAGTGCTGGTACCCAGGACCTACCTCTGCAGGTGGTGCCCGTGTCGGAGTACGGTATCAAGAAATTTTCAAAGGTGCCGAATAAAAGTTACGTTCAGACAGGTGCCCGTAACCAAGCACTATACCCGGGCACTAAGTCTGGACAAGGCCGAAGGAGATATCACAGGAGACCAAACCTCACATGTACACGTGAAATCTATACTTCTGTATGGAGCGGAAACATAGACCCCATTTATACAGAGAACACGAACACTCGAGCTATCCCGGAGTAGTCCGTGCGTGAATGAAAGAATCTAAAAAAATATTGCAAGAGCCCAAAAGACAAAAGAAAATAATTTGCAGGACACACACAGGGTTGCCACAGGTCTTACATCTCAAAATTCCATGACTTTTCCATGACCTTTCAATTTTCAGACCAAGAAATATGTTTTTAGTGGGGTCTGGGGGCATGCTTCTCCGGAAAATTTTGAAAATATCCATTCACCAAAATCCAGCTGATCTGAGTTTTTGGAATTAGCCAATCAGAGACG
>JAOCZQ020492686.1:0-10549 GCA_025434785.2 Epizoanthus fatuus | reverse complement strand
CTACGGCCGCTTCCTGGCCCGGCGCCGCGAGACCCACCAGGGCCTGCAGCTGCTGGAAGAAGGCCTGGTGGTCGCGCGCGCCGACCTGGCCGCGGCGCCCGAAGACTGGGGTTCGCGCTTTCGCGCAGCCGAGCTGCTGCACGCGATCCAGACCACGCGCCCGTCCAACTGGACGTACACGGCCGACGCGCAGCGGCCCGAGCAGCACGTGAACGGCGCGCTGCACTTTACGCACGCGCGGCCCGAGGACGTCGACGTGGTGGAGAGGACGTTCTTCATGACCCAGGTGATGGGCTACTACACCCAGCTGCCAGCCGACGTGCTGGCGGGGCTCATCGAGCAGGTCTCGACCGCGCTGGCGGTGGTCAGCGAGACCGAGGGCACGACGCTGATGGTGGTGCGGCCCCTGGGCGGCGTCGGGACGCCCCTGGTGAACCCGGTGGCCAAGGCGGACGCCGTCGAGTTCCGCGAGATCCACGACTCGGCGGGGGTGGCGCAGGCCCTGCGGGCGGACAGCGACGTGCGCGCGCTGATGGACCAGGTCATCTACACCAAGGCCGACGTGGCGGGCAACGTGGCCCGCCTGACGGTGGGCGACTTTGCGTTCCAGCGGCGCGCCCCCAAGGTCACCTTCAAGCCGCTGCTCAAGGTGGGCCAGGCGCTCGACGACCTGTCCCGCTTCCGCCTCTCGGCGGTGCCGGCCTACCACCGGGCGCCCCTCTTCATGATGTGCCCCTCGGTGGCGCACGACGCCGGCACGAACACGCTGCTCCGCGCCAAGTACGCGACGCTGCTGGGCCTCATCGAGTCGCTGTACGCGGTCGTGGCGACGGGCGCCAAGGAGAACGCGGTGCCGACGTGGGAGACGTACCTCTACCTCGTCTCCTCGGACCTCGGCTTCCTGAGCACCGTGGCGCCCGGCCTGGAGGGCACGCCCATTATGGAGCTCATGGACAGGCTGGTCGAGGACCTCGCCAACTCGGCGTACAAGGAGAAGGTCGCGCACCGGTTCCGGGCGGCGAGCCGGGCGCTGAAGCAGAGCGGCGCCCTGCGCGGCATGATCTTTGGCGGCCTGACGACGCGGCCCTCGGTGGTGCAGGTCTATCACGACGTGGTGTTCTCCATGCCGGCGGCCGAGCGCGTCTCGCGCCACATGCTGCCGCTGCCGCTGTCGGTGTCGTTGTGGCTCATTGGTTGTGGTTGTCGTTGCCGTTACCGTTGTCGTTGCCGTTGCCATTGTCGACATTGTCGTCGTTATCACCGTCCTTGCTTATAATCCTTTTTCATCTATATGTAATCACTAGGTTAAACTCTTGGCTATCTTTATTGGAAATCTAATATTATTACTGGATACGTACACTTTTCACAACGTAAATCCATTCCGTCTTGCTATCTCGAACAATTACAACTCCTCTTCTGCAAAGGAAAATATTATAGTGCGAATCTGTGAGATCTCTGAAATTATGAAATAATAATATTGAATTCATAAACCGCGCGCTTATACAAATGAACAATTCAAAGGTGCAAGTGAGATTATCTCCAGTAGAAATCTACTACTATACTAATGCGAATGTTGTAACTTGATTGGCTGCTCTTCTAGTATACTATCGATCGATACTATGATAGTAGGATATGAACCGGTCGCGGGATTTATAAATTAGCTTCCGCTTCTCCGTTTTCGGTGACAAAGAACCAAATAAACTTAAATAGAACATAAGAAGAAAATCACCACTAGTATGCCCTTGTGCTATAGAAAGCTGAAGTGATGAAAATAATTAATGGATAATATGCTGTGCTGAAGCCTAAACGTCGAAGACGGCTGAAGGAGTTTAAGGTCAGTAAATTCCGATCATTTGATGGTTCACATTAAATTCATTTTGTTAGCTTTTAGGTGATTTATCAATTGCGTTGTTCACTTTGGTGGCAAATGCTATTTTATTTTGAGGGATACAAAATTAGTATATTTGTCATTTAATGAGCTGCAGGCGGATAGTAGTTGACAAGAAAAGAAAATTATTTTGGAAAACTTTCGTTTCTTGTGGAAGACGTTCATGTGATTCCGAGATTGCACCAATCATATTTTGGAGTATACAAAAACTATTATTTGCAACTGAGGAAATTTGGCTGGCTCTACGAATGAAGCACGCTGTATGGGACACGCACGTCCAATTCATGCGAAGTCCGAATTTGAAAAATAAGCATTAAGATACTGGATCTTTCTGAAACACTGAACGTTCTCATACAAGAGATATTTACTAAAGCAGTTGGATTATTCGCTATCAATTTATATGAGCAAATAGTTGATCTTTGCTGTGCTCTCATCAACTATATCAACCCAAAGAAATTTCTAGTTCATTTAAATCTATCTGTAATACCGTAAACTCTGGAAACTAAGCCCATGAGCTTATATTTGCTCAAAAGACCTTTTCCTCCAATTTTAAAGTGATTTTGTATGGACTTTTGCTCAAATAGGCTTATTACACGAGGAGGCCTATACTCGAAAATGTACGGTATATATATACTATTTAAAATCGTCAGATATATTGAAATCTGTGTACGGGTATGTCGAATAAGATTAGAATAGATACATAAAAAGTCTACGTATTATTGCTGGGCTTAACTAAGTCTTTTTAAAGGATTAAAATTATATCGCTATGTCCACAACATGTCATGGCATGTAAGTAGAATGTTTACGTATCGTACAATAACGTTTCTGAAATGGCTTTTATTGTTGAAAAGCTTCAAACGTCAAGTGAAAATATGGAGAGAGACATGCGTGAACTTATCTCAATGACTGTAAGTACAAGTACAATTGGATTTCTGTCAATCTGTTCAAGATACTTACCTGAAATAATGGAATATACAAACGTCGTGACTGGCTGCCAGATTATCCAGAGGCAATCCTTTGAGGAACGGAATGCTTCTGAATGACAATGGAACACAAGACGTTAGAACAGGCTTGAAGATATCAACAAGAGTCTGTACACAGTCTATACTCGGGCAGAAAATATTTGAATTATTTGTGGTCCAGATCCTCGAAAAGGATGATTCTTGAGGTACTAAACTAACCTGTACTCAAATAAATAATGCAGAAGCGTGGGATAAAAACTAAAAACTTACTTTAAGAAGCGAATATGTTCTGGTTCCTTTCCATCTTTGTAACTCATGAAGATATCTCTAAAATCCTAAGCCAAAACAGTGATAATTATGGTTAGTGAGAGAATCATTCTTGGTCGGTTTTGCTATGAAGGAACCCTAAGTAACAGCATTTCAGCAACCTGGACGATTAACTCTTTTCTTATTTACATCGAAATTGTAAGCTTCTCTTGGAGTCATGACACTATAGTACCTAAAGCTGGTATTATTAATGTTACCATCATCGCCATGGCCGTTGCCGTTGACATTGCCGTTGCCGTTACGTTGCCATTGCCGTTGTGGTTGACACTACCGTTGTCGTTGCCGTTGCTGTTGCGGTAGCCGTAGCCGTAGCCGTAGCCGTATAGCGTAGCCGTAGCCGTAGCCGTTGCCGTAGCATTAGCCGTAGCCATAGCCGTAGCCGTAACCGATGCCGTAGCCGTAGCCGTAGCCGTAGCCGTAGCCGTAGCCGTAGCTGTAGCCGTAGCCGTAGCCGTAGCCGTAGCCGTTGCTGTAGCCGTTGCCTTTGCCTTTGCCGTTGCTGCTGTTGTTGTCGTTGTCGTTGTCATTTCCATTGTTATTGTAATCAATTATTCGTATTATTCACTCTAAGTAGCTACTCGTGAAAACTGATTGACGTCGAAAGTGAATGAAGAATTAAACACGAAGACGCACTATAAAAGGCGAGGTACTGTAAGGTACGCCTTGTTCAGTTGTCAATCAGTCACCGAGGTGAACGGAACTCTGCCTTGTAACTCCAAATTGAAGAACATTGCAATTACAGAAGGAAAGAAAGTGTTTCATTACTCTCCCTGCTACAATAATACTATATTTCGGAGCCAAAATAGACGATAAACGAGAAAAAAGTGAACAGAGACAAGCTAATGACTTCCAAAAGTATTTATAACGGTTTAGTTTCTCTCGAGTGTTTCGAGTATAGAATATTTCAGGATGCATCCAAGCAGATCATCACATGTGAAGGTGTCGAATTGCTAGCGTAAGCCCTTTTCTAGTAACAAATACTAAGATATTCACAAATGTACTATGCATTTTATATTTATTTTTCATTGTTATAAAAAAGTACCAAGGAAACCTAAACCAAATAGTGAGATCAGTACAGTTTCGATACAGGCGGGAAGCACATAAAAGGCTTAGAAAGAAGTCCCGCTCATACAACGGACGTGGTTGGTGCCAGTGGTGGAGAACTGTTTGTTCTCGGACATCATCAAAATGGCAGGCTCTCGCTTCATGCTTGTACTCGTGCTCGGGTTTTCGTCCCGCGAAGAACATTGGCCTCGGCAAATGGCGCGCCTTCTTGGATAAGGTGATTTTTGACACTACTAGTATCAATCGCAATCGCGAAAAATGCATCCAAGATGGATCACCTTACTGCCCTCTTAGTTTCAGTAGAGTTCCCCAACCCAAATAATAGCGTCAATAAAGCAACACAGTAGTGCGTTTTCTGAATGAATAGAGTCACAACTGGATCCAGTGATTGCATTGTTTATTTGGACCAGCACAATGGATTTCTCTAACAAAGGTATGAAATGGAATGGAACTAGCTATATATTCTACCTAGTACAAAGTGATTATCCATTTCGGTATATAGCCGTATCCTCACCTCTCTGCCCACCGCCAATAGTTCCATTTCATCCTTGCACAGCACCGTCGCACTCCGTGTCTTGTGGTGGAGCAGAGCCAGTTCCTACCGATAGTGGAAAACCAATGGTGAAGCTAACACATGCAACCGTGATGAAGTAAACTTATATTCTATACCAAGTAGCTGCATATACCTCGCCCCTTTCCACATCATAGTGAGTCTGGCAACACTTGCGACCATTCAAATGAAAATTCATGATGCATGGGTACTACTATCCCGTGGAGTCCTGAAAGTGCCTTTCAAGTTTGAATGAAATGTAGTATATTTCTAACAATGGACATCAGCACAAATTGTGCCCGTTCAAATGAAAGTTCTTGATAAGTACTTTTTGAGTCATGAGATCTAGATTGCCTTTCAAAACTAAGTGAAATATCGTAACTTCCCAACACTTGGACAAATACAACAATTCAACTGACATTTGACGTTTCGAGTGTTAGGCTTTTGTTCGAGCAAAAGGGATGAATAGCAACGCTCAAAAAGTCAGCCGTACTAATCCAGCCCCATGGCGAAAAACATATATCAAATGAACGTCTAATTGACAAACGCCAATGCCTACATTTGTCTACGGTGTATCCTCGGCTTTATATAAGTAGCAAATGCAATGCGATGTCCAGCTATTGGCTTATAAACAAACATTTATTTATTGACTAAAACAGCGGACATACCCCAAAACTGCTGCCCTTGGTGAGAACTGCGATTGTGCTGTTTCTCTGTTCTCCAATATCTGCGTCTCCCACTAGCAACGTGACGATAGCTGCAACAAGAAATTTCAATCGTCATATCATCACGTAGTCCCTCCTTCCTTTACTCGTTACCAGTCTCATTTTCTATCATTGTGTATAATTTACCATCATTCAACATCATTTACTATATCCCTTATCCTAATTGCATATTTCCGCGAAGAGAAACTATGAGAGTTGCCTGCGAAGCAGACGGTCTCGTGCTTTTTTGCTTCTCGCGCATGTGTAAAATTTGTTTTCTAAAGCGGTGCTATAACATTGCGCTAAGAAGTGCTGGGCTTTGACAACGTACGTAACGTGACAGGAAGATATTCATAGGATGGGAAATAAGCGAGAAATTACAAATTATAACGGGAAAGCTCACAACCGGTGTGTAGAGAAGATAGTGTGTGCAAGGGGGCAGGGGGAAGGTGGAGTACATGGGGGCGCAGGAAACACTTTCATACTTTCCAATTATACAAGTTAATTAAGCTATATATTGAGCCAAACCTGATCCTGAAAGGATAAAGTAAAAGTTCTCTGCTCTGTGCCCTTGTCGAATAATCACCCTCTTGGCTTCAAAACTGGAAATCAAGAAAACAGGGTTTTAATTAGTAGTTGGGATGCGGAGCCCTGTGGCAAACGTCAGACATCGATATTATCGTAGCATTACTGATATTTGTCAGAGGAAGCTCGCTGAGGGGAAAGCTACACAGAAACACAGTTCCCTTTTACACTAACGTTGTTTTCCTCTATTCCAAATCCCACGTTGGTAAATGTTACGAAACAATAATGGAATGATTATTATCTCTCATTTTTTTCTTTTTTTCTTTTTTCTTTTGTTTAGGCACTCATTTAACCAATTATTTAGTAAATTGGAGACTTTTAAGTTACCCTAACGGTTTTAAAATGTTAATACATTTCTTGTAAAGCGAGTTATCGAGTATATTAAAATATTTGCTCACCTTTCGTACCATCCGACTGATATGAGTTTCTTTTGCATTTTGAGAGGGTACTCTCCAAAGGCTGGCACACTGGCTTTCAGTGCAAGCAAAGCCTTCAAAGAAAGAAAAGTCACTTATTATGAGCGAATCACCGGAGATTAAAGTGATCAATTGGGACTATTTTATTACTGACACCTTTTTAAACTCTGTTTGTGTTTTTTAGATAGCTAGACTGTCAACGATAAATCGTGTCGATGAATCCTTCCTGAATAAATGAAATGCATCAATACACCTTTCAAATGCAAACATCTCTCACAGTCTTAGACTAAGAAATTCTTATCCCCAATCTCAAAAGGAACTGCATCTGATTAATTTAAGTTAACAACTTCGGAATTAATTTGCTTCGTTTCTTTACAGCCTGATTAGGAACATTAGAAAGTTAAGGCCAGAAATTTACTTCTGCCCGCAAAATATCTTAGGTAGAAATGGATCTCTAAAGTCGGCCTTATTGGCTGCGTTTTTGTCGCGGAACTTTCCACGATTTATTGTCTTACAATTT
Source organism: Epizoanthus fatuus (assembly GCA_025434785.2). Taxonomy (NCBI): domain Eukaryota; kingdom Metazoa; phylum Cnidaria; class Anthozoa; order Zoantharia; family Epizoanthidae; genus Epizoanthus; species Epizoanthus fatuus. The sequence continues at coordinate 3,532 of JAOCZQ020492686.1, read as the reverse complement.
CCACAACAATTGACTCAACTACAATAACAATTTACGTAGAATGTTCTGCGACAAAAAGGCAGCGTGTGAGGCCGACTTAAGAGTAACTGAACTCTGAAGTACTAATTTTTTGAAAAAAGGTAAAATAGTTAACTGGTCGAGTTTCTTCTACGAATACCTCAATGATCGCTTAACGTTTGCAGTCCAGTGGAGTAGCTATATTATCAAAAATACATAAATAAGTAGTATTATGTGAATAATTGTGTTGTTTCCTAAATTCTAGAAGGAAGACTTACTATTTGGAGTTGCTCATCTGATCGCGAGCCAGGACTCAAGGAGAGGATTTCGATAGCCTCTTGACTGAGCTTCACCTAAGAGATGTAACATTCGAGCTATTATAAGTGTTGGCTTACATTGCACTCTACCTATAGCAGACAAAACACACTGTGCAAATGTTTATGTTTAGACATGTTTATTTTGGTTGTGTTCTCAATTACTTTGAACTGGTCATAGTTAGGAAAGAGGAATCACAAGTGATGATGTTATGTAGGTAGTTAGCAATGTGTGGATTAACATTGTGAATTGGCAGCTAAACATTTTCAACTAAATTTGATATTCCGTCTTCGTTCTGGGAAAATAGAATAAACTGAAATTAATTAAGAAATAAAAATATTAAATAACTTTAAGTTCATATGATCTTCAGTTCACGGTGGCCAATTTTCAATTTCAATTTCTTCCCTCGAGTTGGTAAGCAGTAAGGAATTATATGTGTGTATATGGAATCCTGCATCCAGATAGAAATACTTTTCAATATATACTTGAGTACAAAGGTATAGAGATCCCAAACTGACAATTCACTTTCAGCAAGTGGTCTTCTTTAGTTATTACTAAAACAAATGTTCAATATTTTATTAGAGAATACCCGAAACTGTTTTAAACTTACGTGTTTGTATAATAAGTAAGTGCATATTGTCTTAGTGTGCTCGCACTAAAAGTACAGGGATAAACGAAAGCAGTGTGAGTATTTAACATTATTCTCACCTCTTTCACAGCTTTAAACTTTCTGGGGTCGAAATGCATTCCATCCGGATCTGTCAGTACTTCTTCCACTTCGGCCTGAAGCTCAGCGAACACCCCAGAGTGTTTGATTTTGCTCGACTTTCTGCAGGGAGATGAAGTATTCAAGCACAATCACAAGAACGAGCGCGACAACAATAAGAACGAGCACAAGCACCGGAAGATACCATAATATTGGAACATGAGCACGGACGCGAACACTAAGGCGAGCGACAAAGCCAATACCAACATCAGCGCAAACACAAACGCAAATAAAAATACAAATGCTAACGCAAACGCAAACGCCAACACAAACACAAACGGCAACGCAAATGTAAATGCCACTGCAAACACAAAAGCAAATGCAAATAAAAATGCAAATGCAAACGCAAATGCAAACGCAAACGCAAACGCAAATGCAAATGCCAGTGCAAACACAAACGTAAACAAAAATGCAAACATAAAAGCTATTTTCATTTATACTGTCCGATACTCCGCAAAAAAAGCTTTCTACTCAAAATAACGGTGATCCTAAAATGTTCCAGGATGTCATCAAACATATGCTAAGCAACCGTATGTTTGTATATCTAGATATTGTTGATAATGTCACAATCGTGTTTAGATGTATATGTTTCCTTCCGCTCTCAGCGGTGTATTAATGCATCGTTTGAAGTTGCGACCTGTATCTCTAAAACGTCTTCCTCGTTGGGTATCTTGGAAACACTAATTACAGCTTGCAGTTTCAACAACATTGTTTTCCAATTGTGTTGAACTGAAAATGACACCTGTCGCTGTTTTTATTTAACATTCAATTGCAAGTCATGAATGCTGGAAATGCTAATAATATCTTATCCAAGGGCGGAGATCAATAGATCTCAATTCGATCTCAGAGAGATCGCACATATTACCGAGTATCCTGGAGTGGAAAGCAAAACACGATTTAAACTTCATTTTAATGATTGACTCAGTTTCGCTAGTTCCCGCTGATGAAGAGTCATTATAACACCATTTCATCGCAAGATATGAAATGTTATTGGAAAGAACCAGAGAATACCAGATGAAGCTAGATGAAGAAATAACTTTTTTAATGCCGTCCTTGATAACTTCAACTCGTTAATATTCAGCTTTCGCAATAGAAAGTATTATTTTAGAGTTGTTTCTCCGATCTTTAGAATTCACCTGCGGCAGAAGAAAAGGCAGAAGTGAGCGAGGAAGACTCACAACCTGCTCTGAAAAACAGACATGTTCAATGCAAGCACAATTTCCGAAGATAACAGGCTTTCCAGAAATGATATCATCCAAGTCACTGTTGTTATAATTCAAATAATCCTTTCTTTGATTGGCAACGGAGTGATATTTTACGTGATATATTCCAACCGAAACTTGCGAACACTACGAAATCTCTTCACCGCGAGTCTTGCTGCTTCAGACTTCCTCTTGGGATGTACTGACATGGTGTCGGTAGTGGCTGATAAATTATCGTCGGCCTATCCCGGACACGTGTCGGTGTGCTATATTATTCTGCTAAGTGGGGTCTTATTCTCTTCAGCGTCTGTCTTCAGTCTCACTGCGATGTCAGTGAATCGCTACGTGGCAATCAGCTTTCCACTCCACTATCATAACTACGTCACTCCCACGCGTTCCAAGATTATTTTATTTCTCATCTGGCTCGCAGCATTCGCACTCGCGATTCCCCCGATGTTCTGGCGTCCGGCAGCGGTAGTCTGTAATGCCACGACACCTTCTGATTCACATTTTATATATGAACTCTTGTACATGGTTTCCGAGTGGCTGTTTTGGTTCTTGCTGCCCGGTACATTGATTTCCTTCACTTACTATCGAATCTTTGTCATCGCCCGTCGACAAGCACGGCAAATTGCAGCAAGCGAAGTGACCAACGCCACCAATGTTGTGACCTCCGATGTTAGATCATTATCACTGAAGGAGAAAAAAGCTGGACGAATGGTGACGCTGTTGATGGGCTTTTGGCTGTTGTGTTGGCTCCCGTTCTTCACCGTCCTGACCATTCACAAGTTTGTGCCAAACTTTGTACCGTCCTCTCTCATGGCAACATTTGTCTGCTTGATGTTTTGCAATTCTGCTGGAAATCCTTTCATCCTGACCGTCTTCAACAAAGAAATGAAAGCCGGGGTGAGAAGATTTTTTTGCAAATCCCGCATCAGACACGAGCTTCACGGAGGAAACTCTACAGCACGCTCTCAACGAAACAGGCACCGTATGTCGGTGATCGCAAAATAATTTTGAAAACTAAAAGTAAAGAAAACAACACATTTCCGAGGTCAGCAACAGTTTAAGAGATGCCATTCTGAAAATAAAACTGTATCTATACACGACGATGTCTATGATTACTCAGGGATAGTTCTCCGGATTGTCGAAACCCGCGGGATTCCACGGCGGACTTCACGGCGAGAAGTACAACAACTAATGGAATATTTACATCTCACTGTAAAACGTAACTGTTGTAGAAAATGAATGT
>JAOCZQ020491657.1:0-10549 GCA_025434785.2 Epizoanthus fatuus | reverse complement strand
TCAATAATATCAGTAATAGTTCAGCTTTGTTCAACTTTGATAGCTTTCAGCTTTGTGTTCACTTTGCAAGACAAATACTGAAATAGTAAAACACTGAAACAGACGTCCGTTCCGAAAAGCACCCTCGATTTCACCGCTTCTTTTTAGTGTGGACGCTGATTGTCGATCGTAACTACAATAGCTACGATATGTATGCGTTCTGTACGTACTTCGAGGGCAAATGCTTGTATAAAATATGAAAAAATAAAACTTTTCCACCATATACTAACTCCACCAACACACCTCGTGGTCGTGCTCCAAACTATTTACGCTTCAGATCTGACCGAATAGTCCATAATATATCCAGTAGTCCCATATATGGAATCAGTTCGCAGGGAGAGAGCCTGGGGAGGGAGTTGGTTTGAAACTGGCAATTGTTTTAATTAAGTCTGCGCATGCGCAAAATCATCTCCTCCGTCACAAAAAAATATATATAGCAACCATACCCAGCGGCCATAGCAACCGTCCGGAAGTCGATCGACGTCCAAGAAAAATCGGTAAGTTCAGCCGTATTTTTGCTTTTCAAAACAAAATAGCTTAAATTTCTTGGAGACAATAAAACAATTGTTCGTCAGCTGAAATTTTTTAACATAAATTGTTTTTTTCGATGCTAAACATTGCAGGTTTTCTAAAGCTTTACTCGCGCGTAATACTTCTGCTAGTAGCAAAAAGCAAGGAAGGCCGAGTACTTTTTAGTTTTTATCAGAAGTTTTCTGGCAAATCTAACAAACGTGGTTTGAATCAAGATGAACTTTTCTTTTTAGAATTTCCAATTGTTCAATGTACTTTGCTTAGATTGGTTTTCACGCGTAATTTCGCATCATTTTTCGTACTCGTTTTCATTTCAGTTTAGTGTTGCAAGTCAGACACTGTTGCAAGATGGTGGGTTAATATCGCTACATCATGGAAAGTTTGGTTATCCCTATACCCGCAAATCACCACCTATATTTAGACTCCCTCTGTCGAATATGTGGACACAAACTTGGGGGAAAAGGAACCCGTGAAGTGAAGGAATATGTCAAAAGATTGAGCAACTGTTTCGGGGAGATGTCTCAATTAATTTCAGCTCCAACCAAATTTTGCGACAATTGCTACCGCCTGATGACAAATTACGAGACCCGGGGATACAGAAGTTCAAGAGAAAAAATAAAATGGGTTTCTCATACTGAAGAACACTGCGAAACCTGCTGCTGGATTCAAAAGGTGCAGAAAGGGGGAAGGAAGAAAATAAATAAACCGGGACCGCGCGGTGCAAAATCGGGGACAGAGTCAGAGTCGGAGAAGTTTTACCACGACTTCAAGCAGATTGTAGAAGCAGCGCCTCTGGACATTGCTCAACAAGACCTAGATATGGATCTATTTGACGAAGAACTCAACCCAAATGTGGCAGCCTGCCAGTGCCCAATGTGCAAGAAACTACTCCGTAGGCCAGTAATGATTACTAAATGCCAGCATACCTTCTGCGTTGAATGTCTAACCAAGTCGCTCGCGGTAAAGTTGAAATGCGAGGTGTGCACGGCCACGGTAGATCCTGTTGACATACAACCGGCTCACCTGGCATTCTCGATTATTTGCAACCTCACAGTCTACTGCACTTGTGGCGAGAGAGTGAAGCTACAACTTCTCGATGATCATAAGAAAAAGTGCACCAGACAACCCAGTGGCGCTCCATGGGTGCGTTCCAGACCAGCTACCCCGATCCCATTGTTCTACCACCCAGTAAACAACCCAACGGCACGAGAAATCCTAAATTTACCGCCAGGAACAGCAACCCCTGCTATTGTGGATCAGGTTCTGACACATGGCGTGAGAATGAAGCTGGCAGAAACACCCAATGCAACTTACTTGGACCTGAGAACAGATGGTCCACAGGTAAACACATCCTCCCCCTCCCTCCACTCCCATCTCTGACCCCACACAGTGATTGACACCCATCCATACACGTCCAACAAGTACAAATTTCCAACAAAATTTTCAAGATTTTTAATTCCAACAAAAAGCTTAAGGTACATGTATCAGTGATTTGAATGCTCAAGACATAGTAGAGATGGGTTGTCGAGTTTTTAAAAAAAAAAATTTCAAGTTGTAAACATGAATAAATTTGCCCTATACCAGAAAATGTAGCCGAGTTCTCTCCATTTATTCACTTTAAGGCTAAGGACTTATCAACAAAAATTTGCAAAGAAAGGTTAATAATAATAATAATAATAATAATAACAACAATAATAATAATAATTTGATGTCAAAATTTTCGCTGATATGGATAAAATAGATAAATAGGCTAAGAGTTTGATAAAAACATTAATAAAACCCAAACGTTTTCGATATTAAATTCATCCCCCCTGATGACGACTTAATGTTGAAAACGTTAGTTATTAATGTTTCTATCAAACTCTTGGCCTTTTTATCTAATTCAATAATAATAATAATAACAATAATAACAACAATAACAAATACATCTATAGTGCCACCTCCTACTGGGCCTTGGAACTTTGCAATACTGTTTATAATAAATATTATTGATAATTTTAGGTTTCTCATGTATTTTTTCGAGATTATTTAGTGATGAATAAGCAGTAGTCAAATGAAAAAAATTGTGATTTTCAGAGAAATCAGTTTTATTATTTATCTATCCCTCAAGAATTATAACACCTGAAAAAGGAAAATGTTCAATACTAGTTGAACTTCAGAGATTGTGATGTATACAATACTGATATTAAAACACTATTTTTAATTTATTTTTTTATTTTTAGTCAATATGTCTATAATGCTGACAGTGTGTTTCATACTTCTTAGCCATTAAGACTGGCTCCAATACCTATCCCAAGAAAAAACAGTGACGAGGCATCAGAACAAACAGTACGTAAACGAACAAGAGTACTGGAGAATATAACACTGGCTGTGAGCGGGTCAATTGGGGCAGTACCTACACAAAGAGTACATCAGCTCAAGCAAATCAAGGGCACAGAAAGACAAGCCCTATTGGTTAAGGCAGGGTTCAAAGTTGAGATCACAGCAGAGGAAGCTTTGGCAATCAAAGCTGATATGAAAGTACCTTGGTACTCCATGAGGGCATGGTCAAGGTTAGAATATGACAATATTTTCAACAGATAACTTACTTTTGATGCACAAATAATTCTAACCAACATATCCCCCAAAATTATATCAGTAAAATTATAAACAAGCTTGTTGATAAGATACTGCATATTCTTTTGGAGTATTTGCTAAACTATTTTATAAGAAATGTATGGAGACTAGTAAGGAGGATTCAGCAGTACAATATTTTCTGTACCCAAGGTTTCGACAATGTTTTTTACCTCTGAGCATTTTTAGAGGTAAAAGCAAATTAATTGTAGAGTATGTAAAATAATCTGATGATGGGGGAAGTCAGGTGTGTAAATATATCCTGGCCTTTCCATGATTATTTACCTCACTTCTGAACTGAACACTTAATATAAGTTAATTATTTTACTTGACAGATGGCTAAAATTGTTCCATGTCAAGATGGCAGGTGAATCTAAAATCAGACAAGTGTCAGACGAATGGATTGGAGATGATCTGGTGGTAGAAATGATGCCATTTTCATTTACAACTGATGATGGAAAAGGAATCGAGGTCAAACTGGCACCGTGTGCATACTCTGAAGATGTTGTCCAGAAGATCCTGACACACTTGGATAATCTGCAAAGGTAATCAAATTTACCAACAATTAAAATTTACAAAGATCTCTTGTGGATTAATCTTTACATGTTGAGTATGTCCAAATAATGCACTTACTTTGTATTTAGTATGGGCTGAATGCACCAGCAATGTAGGGGTGGACTTGCCAATTTAACTAATACAGTACAGTCATGCATGCAGGTTGCTTCACATGACTATAGTTATGCAGCCAAAATTATCAGCTCATATCAACAGCTGCACTAAATTAAGAAAAATCAAGCATACTAAAGGTTTTTAACAATTAGTTATTGCAAAAGCTGTACTGGAAATATTCATAAAGAGCTACTGATTTAAATTTCAAGTAATATTTTAAAATATACTTAAAATACATGTCCCAAGACATAGGGAGGGGACTTGGGGCTGTCCTAGAAATATCGATAATAATAATAATAATATTATGAACTTTATTACCATGTCTGGTTAAAATTTAGCATTACTACTAATTGGGGACACAAATAAAAATTAAAAATGCACTAAAATTAGTGAGAATTTTACGTTGATTTGAACATCATGCAATGCTTGGTTGTTTTTTTTATTCAGGGCAGTGAAACCAGACACTGGAACAGCAGTTCTAAATAGATCTCAAACTGTCTCAGCTTTTATCAGGTGACAAGTACTTTAATTCCAACTAAGAAAAAGCTTTACTGAACTTTTTCAGTGCTGGAATGATCAAGCCACATGATGCGATTCCTGATGATGAAGTATGGGTCAAGGTTGGAGGTGACCATGGAGGGGGGTCATTCAAGATGTCATTTCAGGTCGCATCAGTGCCAAACCCCAACAGTGAAAGAAACACAGTGGTTTTTTGTACATATGAGGCCAGTGATTCCCACCCAAATGTCAAAAGTGTACTTGAGAGATACAAAGAGCAGATAAAATTACTTCAGATGACAAGGTGGAGGTAAAATGCACAACTGTTAAATTAACTTTATTAATTAAAAGTTCTTAACATTTATTCTTATTTCCCACTAATGATTCTAGAAATTGATTGAAACAAAACTTTCACTTGTTTTGTGATATCATTTTTGCCCTGACAAATAAAATAATGAACTACAATTTGTTCTCTATCAAACATCAATGTTTAGGATCCTGTCTTTCAAACTGCCACAAATGTTATAAGTTGTGCGACACCTTAGACTATAAATATAAGATCCCTTACTTGCAGGCCTAAGATCTTTGATAATCATTTTGATGGTTTAGATTTCCCACATATAAATTATGGAACAAATGTATTGCATCTGTACAAAAGAAAATCAATTCTAAGGTAACATAACTACTATTAGGGGGCTGTATAACCTACAGAAGAAACTTAAGGCAACAGTTACATGTCTAATTACATTTAGTGGGTAACAAATGAAACCATGTTAATGTTTATAAAAATAATATGAATATTACAGTCAATATATATATAGAAGTGCCCAAGGTCACCAAAACAAAAAGTAAAGTACAAACAATCCCAGTATGTCTCAATTAAATGTGAACTGCAAATTTTACAGGTCCAAGAAGTTGCGTGTATTCCTGTTTGGAGATTATCGCTTCCTTTGTCAGATCTTTGGTCTCAGTGGAGCAAGTGGTAAGTATAAAATAAACACTGTCCTTCAAATAAAGTTTATAATATATAATACACTATTGGAGAAGATATAATTTTGTCATATTTTTCAGATAGTATGCACATTGTGATTGGTCCTGAGTATGTACTCAAAATATCATGTGTACCCATGTGTGCATCGAAGCATGAATCAAAGGGAAACAACTAGTATTTGTTTCTGGAAACAAACTGTTGATTAATAAATTGTTTGATTCTAGCAGTGCACACATAGCAGAAGGCTGGAAAAATCCTTCTCAACTTTGGTTTTAAAGACTATTTTCAGTTAAACAAAGTTAATATAATAAAACCATTGTTGACTCACTGTGCTCTCTGTGGAACATGAGTTGTTGCTTTCCCTGCAGGAAGAAATGTTCCACAGAATGCCAGTAGCAGTCTACAACCAACCTCAACCCCATGGCTTTTCCCTTGGCGATCTGAAGGGTGCAAGGGAAAAGCCCTGGGATCGAGGTTGGTCAACAACTTAACTTCATATTAATTAAAATTAAAAATAATGATAAAAGGAAAAGAAAGGGATTTACATTATAACCACAACAGTACTTCTGTCTATCAAACAGGTTCACTGCATGGTAATTGTTTATAACTTATGACAATGAACTGACATGTATGTCATGTACACTTATGAACTTACAAAATAATTTTTCACTATTCTTTAGTTACACCTCACAATTATTTAGTTTCAGAATAATTTCACTAAAATACATAATTTTATATGTTTTATTATTTTATAATGCAGGAAGGCACTGTTGTTTGTGGTGTGAGATAACTGCCAAACTTATGAACACCCCCTTACAAGAACGAGGCAAAGCAATTGCAAGAACACTTGCCACACTACACAGAGATCATCAGAAGTTCAAAGAAGATGGTGCTCATCATGATAAAGCCAAGTTCTTCAACAATGTGATAGAGCCAACACTCCTTGATATTCCAATATCTCAGGTACACATGCATACATGCTTTATCGCATTTGCTGCTGTTAGGTTCATTTAAAAGATATAAATAAAGGAAGTCAACAGTTACTTTCTTTAATTTTTATAGTCAAAATCTTGAATTAGTTTGCACTTTTTTGGAGCATCTAATCATAATATTACAGCTGCTTCATTTCTTCCCCTAGACACAATAATGTCTCAAACAAATAACATTTTAATAGTCAAACTTTGTACATAAATTTATCCAACATTAAATTTATTTCTGATTTGAGACACTGCAACTTCTCTCAAACTACCAAATTAAATTGTCACAAAAGCTTCATTAAATAAGGTGCATTTAAAAAAATAGAAACTAAGCTTGAAATCTTCTTATTTGTCTTATTAGGTTGTTATACCAGGATTGCACATCAGTTTGGGGCTATTCTTGAGATTCTTTAACCTGCTCGAGGATGCATGCCATGAGCTTGATGTAAAGATGGCATGGCACCAAGCAAATGGTAAAGAATCATCCACACCAACTGAAAATGATCAGAACTACACTGAATTCGTACAGAGTCTGAAAGAAGTCCAGAAACTCCAGAGAGAAGCAAGAAATGACCAAGACAAAGCAACACAACTTGAAGAAGTAGCCTCCTGGTTTATTGTGAATGGCAACATTGATCCAGAAGAGGACAATAACATCAAATTCCTGCAAACCACAGTCCAGACATGGAGGGAAAGTGCTCAGGAAAAGGTCAGTCAACAGGCAATGATGCGAGAAACAAACAGATTTAGGGATTTGCAATAGTCCACAGTAAATTTCTACTAAGAAGATATATATAGCACCATGATTGCTCTAGTACCCAAAATTATAACGGATAAATCATTGATCAATATATATAAAGTTCGCTTCTAACATTACTATTAATACACCTATCAATGTTAAGCAGGGGGCATATATGGGGGATTCGACAGTGATTTAAGCTGTCCGTGGTGGGGATATTTGACCATTTTAATCAAATTCTGACACATTTTTACAGCAAATAAGTGACTCATTTGACCGTCAATGATTGCCCTGGAGACAGGAGTGGGGAATTTGAACAGAAATCCTTGTCTGAGTACAAATGCCCTGCCTTTGCCAGCCCCCCCCCCAACCCTAGTTTAACATCGATACTTACTAATAGGTGCATAAAACCATTTTTAATATAAATTTAAAACAAATTTAATTCCTAATATTTTTCTGTTACTTACATGTACATATTAGGGTATTAAATTATAAATACATGCAACAATAGTTTTATAATATACTGTAACCCTACACAACACCTTAATAACAACAATACATATCATTTGCTAGATCCTTCATGCACAAGAATTGCAAAACAAAAAGTTTCCTAAAGGAAAGGGTCCATGTGTCAAGAAACTTGATGACACATTAAAGGAGATCAATGTGGCACGTCAGGCATACCATGGAAAGAGTTTTATTGGGAACCACATCCACAAGTTGTGCAAGGTATCAAGTTATTCTAGTAGGCTATAATTAATTATATTAATATGAGTTACAACTTGTACACACAAGGCTTAAAAACAAATGTTAAAAACAGGCACTTAAATTGAGTACACTACTAAGAAGTAATTTTTGGGTAAAAACATACTTGTAATACTGAGCCAATGCCCACGTTAGCTGCTTATTTGTTCTCAGCTTTTGAACATTGATGATACATAAAAACTCTAATTGGATGTCTAATACTTCTATTGCTTCTAATCATAAAATCACAGGTGAACTATTGTGTCAAATATATATGTACAATTATCACTTACATTAGACTGAATTTTTCTTCATACAGGATGTCAACATTGAGAAGCTATGCAGCAGTTTTGTTTCCATCATCCAAGAGAATGCACCAGCCATCCTACAAGATGCCATATTGTTGAAAGGGAAATTCCAGCAGTTGTTTCAGTTGTTTGCCTCCTGTCATGAGGTGTACGATTCAAAGAAGAAGATGACAACTGACATTCTCACTCAACTTGGTACTTATGCGAACCCTTCAATTCATCTATTTGTCATGCTATTTTAGTTTTCTCATTTCTCTGTCATTCTTCTTACAAATATATATGGGATCAGATAAGATTCGATAACTTTTGAAAGAAAAATTACAATAATTTTATTACAATTGAAAACATATCATAGTTTTTCTACATATTTTCTCCATTTTAATATTCTGTCAGTGTTCTTTTTGGAGTTAGAGTGGGTCTGTGTGCACCTGTAATTTCACCAAAATAAAAAAAATTAACATGTAAAGTTCTGAAATTTATCAAACTACAAGCTGGTATACTGCATGTACAAGATATTAAAAATACTAGCCAAAGTTAACCAATAATAAAATAAAGCTCTAGGTACCAGTCATTATTTATGGAGGGGGGGGGAATAGGGGAGTCACAAGTTTTTTCCTAATGAAAAAAAGGATCACATTTTATTTTTATGGCCCTAATTTCAGTCTAAATGTGACCAAATTAAAGTGGACTCAAATTGCAGGAAATGGCATTTAAGAGAATTTTAAAATAAACTTAAAAATGTTCCCGGAAGAGCATGCCCCCGCACCCTCCTAGAAACTCACACCTTCCATACTAATTTGTCTTCACTCTGACATTAACATCATCTTTACTGTATATGGTGTCCATCTCTAGATCTGCATGCCCCTGAATCCAGCTACATAATATGGATTCCTGTTTTATTTTGGGAGGGGGTGTCTTTGTGCAGGGGTCACAAACTAGAGTCATCCTCTTTGGGGGAGGGGGCCATTTGTAATTTTTAAGTCTTGAGGGGGGCGACAAGTTATTTTATCTTTCAATTAAATAATGAACGGTCCCCTAGCTGAAGCAAACAGTAGATTTGAAAATAACAACATTATTTGAATTTAGAATTAGAAGTGACATCACAAGACACAATTGACCTACCAAAACAATTCATATAATAAAGATTTCTACATCTAATTAGTAATGAGCCATTAATATCATGCATATTTAAGGTTAACTTTTAAAAGCAAAGGTTGCCCATCTCGCCAAGATGATATACTTACTGCATTTGTTGCGTTTGTCACTGACAGAACACGACATTGTTGGACTGCTGAGGCACTACAGGTGCTCCTTTCCAGGTCTGAGTGTGCCTCCGAAACTCCACTTCTTGGAGGACCACATGACGGACTTCCTTGGAAGCTGGAAGGTTGGGCTTGGACTGCTCGGCGAGCAGGGTGGAGAATCTATCCACAGCGCGTTTAACAAATACTACAGAAACCATCAAGCTGTCAAGCCCGACGACAAGAAATTAGAGTGTGTAATGAAAACACACCTAGTTGCTGTATTCCCCAAAGCACAATCTTTGAGACCGGAAATCAAGAGGCGAAAATTTGTCGAGGAATGAAGCTGCATGAACGACAAATGGCGAATGTGTGACCCAGTCATGTCACAAAGATATTAAGTATTAACGATTGTAAATAATTTATGCCCCAATCACAGGCCAATGCCGACAGCAGATCACCTAGTGTTATGCTTTGTAAATAAAAGTACTGGTATTGCGCGAATTTGACTGAAAGTGCTGTTTCATATTTTAAAACTTGTAAATACATGCATAAATAGTGAAGGCTGAAGCTGGAACGATTCGCTCTACAGTCTATGTAAAATCGACATGCGCGTAAACAGTTGAGTAATTTATGCAAAAGCTAAAATTGGCTACCCTCACCTGTCATTGAGATGTTGTCGAGCTTTTCACTTTCCAAAAGATAGTGTCTTCCTCTACACGCAGAAAACTTCTTGATTTCTCTTTCTCATTATCGAAGCGTGCGATAAAAGTCGGAAAGTCAGCCAACAAAATGTGAAGGAAGCGAATTAACCGATTTCAAACGCAAAGACCAAACATCGATGTAGTCTCGGTTATTTGTAAAACCTGTGAACTATTTTCCCAACCAAATGAATATTTGGATAACAGTTAAGTATAAGAGTGTGGAATACTCTTAATCAGAAGCGACTGTAGGTTTCAAAACGCGCTGCTTTCTCAGCAGTTTGCCTCCGCTTCCAGACAAGAACACGACTTGAAACAATTCCTCTTCGAAATAAAATCCATAGCAACCCACGCAAAGCACGTGCATGAATCACGCGCATGCGCAACACTAATGAAAGCTTTGAAACAGCCGTGGGACAGGCAATCTCGTTCCCAGAGCCCACGTTCTTTTAGGCCTGCGGCGAGGAACGAAGGGCTCTGGGAGCATCCACAGCAAAA
>JAOCZQ020490603.1:0-10550 GCA_025434785.2 Epizoanthus fatuus | reverse complement strand
GTAATGTATAATGGCTGAGAACGGCGAAAGCTCGCCCCTTCTTAAACATCGTTCCTCTGAAGACATAACTACTCTTCCTCCCGCAATCATTTTACCAGAGAGTTCGGAATACACGGTCTACAAGCGGAGATGGTATATGTGGATTCTGTTCATTCTCGTGAGCATGATGTCATGCCTGCTGGGGAACACTTGGCCACCGATACAAGAAACATGTCAGCTTGTCTTCGGCTGGACGAACCAAAACACGCTGATAATTGGCATTCTAAAATCCGTGACGTCTGTCGTATCGATACTACCTTGGAGCTGGATTTTAGACAACAAAGGTAGGGGTTACAATGTAGATATGACGAGGGAGGTCCCGGATTGCAGAAATGTGAATATAATAGAATCCAAATAACTACAAATCTCGAGGGGAACGGAAACAGTTCGAGTTATCGGGAATTCGAGTTACATATCTAATGTGGTATCAAGAAAATATAGAAACAGCGCAAATTTCAGTAAATTTTCATCTATATCACTGCACTTATAAAAGCCCGGAGTTTTTGTTTACAAACAGAAAAACACCGAAAAGAGTCAGATCTACTCAATTGAATTATTGCAGTCAAAGAAAAATGGTCGACAATTAACAGCTTCTTGCGTTTTCTTGCGGTTGCTGAACACCCTTTGTAATGATAGAGGGAATTCTAGACGTATCAGATCTCAGTTTATCTGCATGATAACACACAAACAAGCTGTTCATGTTCAGAACATCCATTGCAAGGCGCAGTTCGTGTTTGGTTGACGTATTTATAAGAATTCATCCCGAAGGCAACTTCGAGTTGGCATTCGCTCACATCACGATTTCTTTAACCCGCGCCCGCACCGTAGATAATATGAGGCGATAAGCCATTTTACAGTTCGCACCGCCATTTTCGTTATCAGACTTTGAGAGCTTGAAATCGAGTTCAGATAATGTTTTCTACAAACAGGGAACAAGGTTTACCTTATGGCTAGGTAGAATTTAGTAATTTGTGACTTCGAAGATATTGAAGTATATTGTACGTCTACCTCTAGTTCAACCGCAGTTTACGAAAACTTTGTGTTCATGATTACGATTACACGGATGACTGTTTTTCCTGCTTGGCCAAGCCAGAGGTCAGGAGGTCTTAGTTGAAGTGGAAAAGGGAAATGCATTCACGTTTAAGTAGCGAGAATTTTGCGAGAAGATGACATAAAAAGATGCAGAACTAAACTAAAATCATCCATGGCACTGTCAAAAAAATTGCTTGTCATGCATTTTTGCAAAAATACGCTAATTTCGAAAGAAAATTTTAAAGATATTTGGAGATTTTTAGAAGTGTTTACGAGATTTTTAGAGATAAAACTGAGATTTTTAGAACCTTTTTGGAGATTATCCGGATAGATTTTTAGGCCATTTTTCGGGATTTTTGTAGCTAGGCCTAGTGTATGCCGTGCATGTTGCAGTTGAAAGAAAGAGGGCTCCTGCGGCATGAAACAAATCCTACCTCGGCTGACAGTTGGGAGGCCAAAGTAACCAGACTAACTGAAGAGGGTAATACATTCTGTTAGTTACTTTGTGTGTCTGACAAAATGAAGAAAGTTTTGTATTACGAACTTCTCCAAACTGGAAATTCCAGTTTTAGAACAGATAGTTTCATTTACGACCCGACTTCTCTGTTCGACTCCTACTGACAAATGGGTAGCATATTTACGATCCATCCCTTTGGAACCTATCTGCGTGGACAATGCGTAAAATTCAAATTGTGGACTATCCCGTTCATTCAGTCTCTGAACATATAAGTAAACAAAATGATTGATTCTGAAAATTGTCTACTCAAACGGAACGAAAGCTGGAATACTAGTATTCAATTCATCTCAGAACTGGAGTATGTCCTTGTGTTAGTTCTGTATACGTATCCATGTTTGGATTGTAAACTGTTCTCGTTATATTCATTATCTTGGGAAATGTATTCCGTGTATTCTGTTGTTCTCATGACGTATAACTATTCGTAGTCTGGTATACTCCCAATATTACTAAGAATACACTCGATTAATTAGGTGTATGTAGTGAAATAAATTCTTCTCAATGATACTATAAAGCCAAAACATTCTCCGAAATTTTTTTTTGGAGAAGATGCTTGTTGCTATTTTTGGTTTGCATGTAGACTGTGAACAGTCTCATTTTTTCCTCCAGGATGACTTTTCCTCCAGGACGAGCCAAAACGCGAGAACGAGTCGTTTTTTCGCTGCCTCGCGCTAACCAGAATGGACGAGGAAGAGACTGCCGGCAGTCTAGTTTGCATGTGACGTCATAGCCGCCATGTTTGTGTACCTTAACAATAGAGTTGTAATTACTTTCTTTTGTTCTGGACACAAACATGACTGCCATGCCTTTCGTCAACTGAATCTCTGGGGATCCAGTAAAAGCCAGCAATAAAACGTGTAGGTAAAAACCAATATTCATCATGTGCCTGTACACGATTGCCAAAGGAATGGCGACATAATGACCTGCCATGCTCCCCATAAAATCAATTATACATCATTTCGGAAGTTCCTCCTCACTTTCGGAGGGAAAAAACCACTGAACAAAATACACACTGTAGGCTCATGTGTTTCGTTGTCACTTCACTTCCTCGGGAGGTATCCCCACTGCTACTGCAACGTGTGTTCGCTTTCGGAGTCCCTCACGTGATCGAACTGGTTCACATATTAGTTCACCTTTGCACATGCGTAGTATAAACATGAACTCCGATGCGTGTTCCTCGTCATCAGCGAGCCCACCGACAACGTAGATATTCTGCCCTTCGGTTGTCCGTACAGAGCATGCGCCGATGGCCCAGCAGGGTAGCGATGGACGGCTCAATGTGTCCCATCGGTCTCTGATTGGGTCGTATCTATAACAAGCAAGGAGAATAAAGTTATGCTTAAAATACGAGAAGAATCCGGTCCATAAACTAGTGCTGATTTTACCCCTGATAAACCCCGGCTGAAGTTAATCTTCGCGCACTGTTTTGAAAGCATCAGGAAGCTAGACTAAAAACTGGTTGGCCATGATCTCGTCCCCAGATCTCATTTTAGACTTTTCGAGGGAAAAAGAGGAGGAGAAGGAAACGAGAGCTGGCAAAATTCGAATACACGTAGCCCATGAATCAGGCTCACACACCAACTGCGCATGCCCAAATTCCCGTCAAAAAGAACCTGAACCTGATCTCGTCCCCAGATCTCGTTTTGGAACCAAAACGAGATTTGGGTACGAGATCAGGTGTTTGTTGACGGGAACTTGGGCATGCGCAGTTGATGCGTGGGCCTCATTCATGGCCCACTGTGCAATCAAATTTTCCTAGCTCTCGTATTTTCTTCTCTGACCCATTTTTCGTTTGCAGTATTAAATGTGTCGCGCAAATAACTATTGTTTCAGTTGTTTTGATCTTGTAAATCAGTTGTTTAGGAAATATTCCACTCTCGCCCCACAAAATAAAATAATTAGTATGTATAATTAGCATAATATGGTACTTTGTGTTCCGTACTTGTCATGGTATCCCTGTGGACTTCTATATTAGGATAACAATATCATGTGATCAGCTCGGAAGATCCGCCATCTGGAATCGACACGTGTAACTCGAAGGATCACTTCACTTGATTGAGTACTAGTATCTTGAAATATACTCATATCAAAACTACTACATGCTGTCAGATGCGTGATCATTTTAGGCGATTGAACACTGAGTTACCAGGTCGGTAAATTTTCCTCAGTTTTGCTACTAAAATCTGCCAAATCATGGCCGAACTCGCTGGCCTACCGAGTCCTCGCATGGACTGGCATGCAACAGACCTCCCACAAGCCCTTCGAAAATTCAAGGCCACTTGCCAGCTCTACTTCTCTGGACCGCTAAAGAAAAAAAGTGACGAGGAGAAAATAAGCTACTTGTTGATTTGGACTGGCGACGAGGGAATCGAGCTTGTATCGACATGGTCTCTCACAGAAGAGGAGAGGAAAGCACTGGACACATACTGGACCAAATTTGAGGAGTTCGTCGCGCCAAAAAGCAATTTTCGCCTGGCAAGATACAAACTACGAACTCTAAGGCAAGAGCAGGGGGAATCAGTCGACAACTTCTTGAAGAAGGTCAGAGTACTTGTCAACGAATGTAAGTACACCAATACTGATGAGCACCTTATAGATGCCCTTATTTTTGGCTCCATAAGTCCCAGAGTGCAATCAAAGCTACTCGAATACGATTCCACCCTAACATTAGCTAAGGCTATTGACATAGCTAGAACGGAAGAAGCCACACGCTCCCAGTTAGCAGAGATAAGAGGCACAAATGATCACACTACTGGTATAAATACCCTAAGTCAGTCCAGTACCAAGAAGCAACAACCCCATCCCCAAGGCCAAACCTCCAACAGGAATACATGTGGGAACTGTGGGACAAAACATGACCTATCAAAAAGATCCCTTTGTCCAGCTTTCAATGCCGAATGTCATGCATGTCATAAGCTACATCACTGGGAGAGGGTCTGCCGCTCTAAGAAAAAAACCCACCCATCCGAAACCCAAGGTAGGGGACAACACCAAAAAGGAACGCCAAACACACAAGTGAATTCAATCAATCAGGAGAATCCATGTGAACCCCCAAGCACGCAGTTATATTTCAACTCCCTTACCATTGACAACATCACCCAAAGTAATACTCAAGCAACAGTGATTTTACAAGTGGAATCTGGTCAAATCATCAAGACTATACCATGCAAAATAGACACTGGTGCTGAAGGCAATGTCATTTCCTTAGATATGTATACCCAGTTGCACCCACACTCGACATATGATTCCAGTGGTCACCCCCTTGACCTGACACCCTCAAGTATTAACATAACAGCATTTGGTGGTCATGTGATCGAGCAATATGGTACATGTGCACTGACACTGTCACACAATGGTAGTGCTAACAAGTATCCCTTCCATGTTGTTAACACCTCATGCCCTACTGTACTAGGCTTACCTACTTGTAGTGACATGCAGTTAGTCACCCTCAATTATAGCATCACTGCCCAGCAGGCAGCCGAACCCAACATTTCAAACCTATCCAAAACAGATGGAGATCCAATGGAGAAATCAACACTTCTTCGTGAGTATGCCGACTGTTTTAATGGCATCGGATGCTTTAATGGGGAATTTCATATTACCATAGACCCTACAGTACCACCTGTAGTCCACCCCCCGCGAAGAGTTCCAGAAGCCCTTCGAGAGCCCTTAAAGAGAGAACTTGATTCCTTAGAATCACAAAGCATCATTGCCAAGGTCTCAGAGCCTACTGATTGGGTCAACTCTCTTGTTTGTGTCACAAAACCCAATGGATCCCTCAGGCTGTGCCTGGACCCTAAAGATTTAAACAAGGCCATCAAGCGCCCCCATCATTGCACCCCGACCGTCGATGAAGTACTCCCTAAATTGAATGGAGCACAATACTTTTCCATTGTGGATGCCCGTAGCGGCTACTGGAACATAAAGCTTGATCATGAAAGCTCCCTATGCACCACATTCAACTCCCCACATGGTAGATATAGGTTCTTAAGGCTCCCTTTTGGACTGATTTGTGCCCAAGATATCTTTCAGAAGAAGGTCGATGAGACATTTGGCGACCTCCCTGGCGTGACGGGAATTGCTGACGACATCGTTATTTATGGCAGAAGCCGCACCGAGCATGACAAGAACCTCAAAGCCGTCATGGAGCGTGCTCGACAAACGGGAATACAGTTCAACCCAGAAAAGTGCAAGATTGCTTGCACGGAGCTACCATTCTTCGGGCACATCATCAGCGCCAGCGGTCTCAAGCTTGATCCCAAGAAGGTGGAGGCCATCAGCAACATGGATCCATCTACAAGTCTTGCAGATCTCCAAACATTCTTAGGAATGATACAATTCCTTAGCCGTTTTATTCCTAACCTAGCTTCTGTTGCAGCAGTCCTATGGGACCTCACCAAGCGCAGCAGTGAATTCCAATGGAATCCTGAGCATCAGACAGCAGCAGACAAGCTCAAAGAACTCATCACCTCTCCGAGTTCTCTGCAGTACTTTGATGGCAGCAAACCAGTGACCATCCAAGTAGACGCGTCTGCCCGTGGACTTGGAGCCACTCTCCTTCAGGATAAAGGACCCGTAGAGTACAGAAGCAAGCTCCTGACAGAAACAGAGCAGCGCTACTCAAACATAGAGAGGGAGATGCTTGGTATTGTACATGGGTTAGAGAAATTCCATTACTACGCCTACGGCCGACATGCTGTCGTCGAAACAGACCACAAGCCTTTAGAGTCAATATTTAAGAAGCACCTCGCCAGTGCACCGCCCCGCATAGCTAGGATGATGTTACGCATCCAGAAGTACGACATCGAGATAAGATATGTCCCAGGCAAGGACATACCACTTGCTGATGCACTGTCTAGACTAAACCCATGTCATGCAGACACCATCACAGGCCTTGATGTATCGGTGCACGAACTCCACATGCATCTCAATGCAAGCCCGACAAGAATCCAGCAGATTCAGGTTGAAACCGCCAAAGACCCAGACCTAACGTCACTCAGATCTGTCATTAGCCATGGTTGGCCGGACAAGAGATCGAACTGTCCGCCGCACTTGCACGAATACTGGAATTATCGTGACGAGCTCACCATCGCAGATGGACTAATCCTCAAGGGAACCCGCATCCTCATACCGAAGACCTTGAAATCTGAAGTCCTCAAGCAACTGCACTATGCCCACCAAGGTGCAGAGAAATGCAAGCTTAGAGCTAAAGCCTCAGTCTTCTGGACAAATATTAATGCAGACATTGATGAAATGGTTAAAGGTTGCACACCCTGTCAACACAACCAGAGCATGAATGTAAAGGAGCCCCTGACACCTCACGATGTTCCACCTAAGCCATGGCATACACTTGGCTCTGACTTGTTCTTTTGGAACAATGCCTCATACTTGCTTGTGTCAGATTACTACAGCAAGTTTCCACTGGTTCGTAAGCTAAACAACATTCAGTCGAACACAGTCATTGCACACATGAAGTCACTCTTTGAAGAGCATGGCATTCCCAACAAGCTTATTACTGGAAATGACACCCAGTTCACAGCCTCGGCCTTCCAGGAATTCAGTCAGTTATATGGGTTTGAGCATGTAACAACAAGTCCCTATTATTCACAGGCAAATGGTTTCATTGAAAGGAATGTGCAGACAGTCAAGAACTTGTTCCAGAAATGTAAGGAGTCTGGAGCAGACCCTCACCTTGCAATGCTATGCCTGCGAACCACACCCATTAACCACAACCTACCATCACCTGCAGAGCTGTTGAACTCCAGAGTATACCAATCCAACCTGCCTGGTATGTCTAAGCCAGCACTGTCTCACAAGACAAATGAAGACACCAATGCCAAGCTTCAAGCAAGACAAGATCTGCAAAAGTTCTACTATGACAAGTCGTCGAGAGAACTGTCACCGTTACACCCAGGTAACAACGTCCGTGTGTTTAACCCACACAATCACAAGTGGGAACCAGGTGTTGTCAAGGAAAAAACACACACGCCTAAGTCATACGTCCTGGACATGCCTAGCGGTAGCACATTAGTTCGAAACCGTCGACACATTCGTCCCACTGGAGAATCAGTCGGTGGAACTTCTAATAGCAGCTCAAGTGTCAACAACACTAGTGGTGCAACACTGTTGTCAGCTCCCAGCAGCACAAGCACTGTAGCTATACCGTCTGCAGCAGGAGATACAAGTGGCAACCAAACCCCACCGCTGAGACGCTCCACCCGCACCGTCAGGCCCCCGGACAGGCTGAACTTATAAGTACATCCTAACTGCAAGTACATTTACATTTTCATGTAGTGTAGCTTCTATTGAACATGTTATGTTATTGTTATTGTCAGTGTAAGAAACTGTCTTTCTGACATTTGTTAGACATTACCAGAGACTCAGAACATTGAGATATGATTCGGTATTACCATCTTCAGAAAGGAAGGGATGTCATGGTATCCCTGTGGACTTCCATATTAGGATAACAATATCATGTGATCAGCTCAGAACATCCGCCATCTTGAATACACGTGTAACTTGAAGGATCACTTCACTTGACTCAGTACTAGTATTATAAAATATATTCATATCAAAACTACTACATTATGTTTCCCAATACATAATATCAGATTAAAGTAATGATGGGTAAAGTTTGTGAAATGGTTTTGCATTCATGTCTGTTCAAGGCAAGTATGTAGTAAAGTCTTAGGGCCCGTTTGCATGAGAGTTTTCATCCCGGGATGATTTTCATCTCAGATGAGTTTATCTCAGTATCAGTTCGTTTACATGAGTGGGTTCCCCCCAGGATCCCAGGAAGAAAGTCATCTCGCCCGAGATGACCTTCATCCCGCCCGAGACGACCTTCATCCCACCCGAGACGACCTTCATCCCGCCCGAGACAAACTTCATCCTGGGAAGACTGTTTACATGAAATTTTTCATCACATAATTTTGTCCCGGGATGAGATTTCATCCCGGTGCTTAGGACAGGGATAAAATCATCCCGGGATGAACTCGTCCCTCCCCGAAACCATGTAAACAGCAATACGGAAATCACCAGATACATGTACCAAGATGAACTCATCCCTGTACGAAAACTCTCATGTAAATGAACCCATAATTGCCCATTCAAGTAAACCTGTCCCCAACATGGATAGGAACTATCCACCAGATAAATCACTATCAATGTGGCAGATACAATTTAGTTTATCCATTGGAGATAGTTAGCCACTTTTTGAACAACTGGGGCCAGATTAACAAGTCATACAGTCTGTCATATATCAAGATAAATATTAGAGTAACTTGGTGATGTTCACTTTGTAAGATATATATTCTGGTCCATACATGTATCAGACGTTCCAACCCTCCCAATATTTTGGGAGTCTCCCAAATTTATATGCAACCAATCTCCCTACTTTTATTAAATTCTCCCGATTTTTCAAAAATTTATACGAAAATGGAAACATTAGCATATCAACATAAGCGACATCACCTAAATTGTGTTGTTTTTCGAGCACAATCACCCGATCTACAGCCATCGTGCTTGTCCGTACCAACTCAGTCCCCAATGCTCTCAAAATGCAGGAAATGCTAGTTCAATTTTTTTTCGTGGGGGGGGCATGCCCCCGGACACTCCTAGATACTCGCGCTTTCGGCGCTAGAAACGTCTCTCCAATTTTCACCAGTCCAGCGGTTGGAATGTCTGCTATCCAGTTCGCAGAGGCCGCGT
Source organism: Epizoanthus fatuus (assembly GCA_025434785.2). Classification (NCBI taxonomy): domain Eukaryota; kingdom Metazoa; phylum Cnidaria; class Anthozoa; order Zoantharia; family Epizoanthidae; genus Epizoanthus; species Epizoanthus fatuus. Next base: position 1,255 of record JAOCZQ020490603.1, on the reverse strand, counting down.
TCCAGTCAGTAATCTGTCTTCTTATGGGCATTTGAATTTTTTTTATCCCGGTAGACTGGACGAATACTTTATGTTGCAAAATATTCATCCCCTTTGATCAGTTCCCGGCAGTGTATTAGCAAGATCCTCCAAGTGAGCCAGCCCGCCTTCTCATCTTTATCTGGGAACCAGGAGTAATGTGAGATCTCGCTTAGCGGTCTAGTCCCCTTCAACAAGTCCAACGTTAACCAACCACTATTTCCACCTGCGTGTTTACAAATTTGCTTACGCATACTTGTACACTATTTCAATGTAAGATTACCAGACTTTACCAGATTTTCAACCATTTCTGGGGGAGCATGCGAGGCACCCTCCCCCATCGGAGAACAAGAATCCGGCTCAAAGTAATACTCCCTGTAATACTCCCCTCCCTATTAGAGGAATAACGTTATAAATCCTTTTCTCTTGTTTCAGGTGGCTTTAAAGCTAGAACACTCTACAATTCCGCCATACTTCACAGCTTTAGCTTCCATAAAGAGTGATAGTAAGGAAAACAAAGATGTGGCAAAACATGTTAAAACAATAATGCTTCAGGAAATGATCCACCTGGGCTTAGTAGCAAATTTTATTATTGCTGTAGGAGGAAAACCTGATTTCATCAAAGACTTCGTTGTGGATTATCCGGACCACTTGCCTGGAAATTGCCACCCCGATCTCCTCGTAACTCTAGAGAGGATTTCAAAATCATTATTACAGGAGAAATTTATGGTGATAGAGCAGCCTTCGATTACAATTGAGGAAGAGTTTCCATCCCAATTCAAATTTCTCATGATGCAAACTCGACATAAGAATAAATCTAGAGGACTGGGATTCAAAAAGAATTGGATGCACGTATGTTATCCTTACGCTGAACAGGTCAAAGGATCCCCTGGTGCTGAGCGGGATGACAACAGTTGCTCAGGTAGGGCTTCTCGTACATTCAAACAGTAGAACGGGGATGAACTAAGGAAAGCTATGGGGATTTTTGCTTTCCCTATAAATGGAGATTTGTTATAGCATTTCATAATAACAAAACCATTAGCCATTGGTATTGTATTATTACAAGACCCAAATAGTTTATGTGGCAAATAACTTAACGAACGTTTGCTTATAGTGTTGTTATAGTGTTGTTACGGTTGTTGTTGTTGTTGTTGTTGTTGTTGTTGTTGTTGTTGTTGTTGTTGTTGTTGTTGTTGTTGTTGTTGTTGCCGTGGCCGTGGCCGTGGCCGTGGCCGTG
>JAOCZQ020489548.1:0-10551 GCA_025434785.2 Epizoanthus fatuus | reverse complement strand
TGCCATTTCGATTTCAACTTCGATGCAGGCGTCAGCACCAGCGATCAGTAAAATGTGACATTTGCTTTCAAGAAATATAACGATTTCACTTGGCTTTCTCGTTGTTTTGAATTTCCAAGTTATGCACCGGTACGTGAATTGTCAACTGAATGACTTGAATTGCTCAATATCACATGATCTTGTTGTCATGTAGACTGCAAAACAGCCCCTTCCTTCGCCAAAAATCCGAAAATCCGGCAGTCCGAGCGAGTTTTTGCGCACGGTCGTGGGGAAAAAAGAAATGGGGAGAGAGGCGGAAGGAAGGGACTGTCACCTAACCATAATGAGATTCTGTTCAGGTCTGTTCATGAAACCTGTCAAATTTTAATTGACATCTCCGCGCACATACATGTAATTAAACATTATACTTTTAAGTGGCTTTTCCCGGAACCTCGGAATCAAAACAAGCAAAAGAAACTGAACGTGGCACCTCGCGAACTTTCAAGAGCTCTCAATTGCTGTTGTGTATACGTATACATCGCTTTCTTGATTTCTTTTCGGTAAAAAGGGTGACGAGACTACACAAATTCGCTCGCATTGATTTGCGAGTCTCTCAGGGTGCTGCAAATTTTTGCAAATGCCCCTCCGGAGCTGTTGTATATTGACAACATGTTGTGTATTTGAGTTCACACAAGTGGGGATGTGAGAATTTATATTTTGAATAAGCTATAGATCTTTATTTGTGTTCAGGTGCCGATTGCTTGAATCTGATACTGGCAATGGAAACCATAATCTTTTGTGTATTTTGAAGTATCTGTACCGTGACCGAAGTTCTCAGTACGTTTGAAATGTAAGCACACATCGGTATGAACGGCGACAGATTGAATCTGATAACGAAAATAAATATCTTGTATGCATTTGAAGGACGTGTACTGAACTGTTCGGTAGGTTTTGAATGTTTCACACATATAAATGGCACATAGCTTTTGATTTTTGTTTCAGTATCCATTTTTGCGTGCATCGAATGGGGGTTACATCTACCTTGGAGCAAAACCGACAGGTTTCGAATCACTCTTGGAATCTCAACAGTTTACTGATTGCTTTTTAGCTTGTGAGTGACAGAGGTTGTTTGGTTCTGTCTTATGTTGCGATCGGATCGCAAAGTTGAATAGATGCACATCGGAGAACTCGTGGAGAACTTGCTCGGTCCAAGCGTAAAACGACTCGGAATTCGTCTCTTCTTATGGCATCGAGTTTGGCTAGCTCAAAATCCAGATCCACTGCTGAAAGTGAAAACTCGTTTGTCTTTTGAAACCTGTTCCTGTATGATGCTTTTCAGTTGTGAAATGACGATTTAATATCGATGTTCAATTTCTTCAGTGGCGACTTCGCTTGGCTTTGCCTTCGATGAAACAAAAACAAAGAGCTGACAAATCAGACTCTTTCCAAATCTTGTAGGAAGCACAGCGAATACATCTTTCAGTCAGCAGAAACGCTAAAATATTTGCTTCCATTTCCCACGGTTTCATCGAACGTTCTCAAGCTCTAAATCCTGAACTGTCCTGTGGCGCCTACCGCGAATGTTTTGACATTTAGCGGCCTCGACATGTTGACACCTCCTGTCAAAATCTAGCCAATGGGAATTTTCCGTTTCCCCACGAACGGAAAATTCTGAACAGAATCTCATTATGGTTAGGTGACAGTCCCTTCCTTCCGCCTCTCTCCCCATTTCTTTCTCCCCCGGCCGCGCGACTTCTTTCTCTCCCCAATCTCCCACTTCACGACCGCGCGCCAAAACTCGCTCGGACTGCCGGATTTTCTTATTTTTGGCGAAGTAAGGGGCTGTTTTGTAGTCTACCCAGGCGCTGGCGCCAGATCAGAATGAACGTGGGCTCTGATCTGGGAACGAGACTAGAGGATACCAGTGGTGGATCCGTATTTAGCGAGCCATAAATGGTGTACATAGTAATTCCGTCAAACTCTCCTGCGCGCCATTTTATCTAAGGTGCGCAGTGTCTTGATACATATTGGTATAGAGTGACTATAATTCAAAGGCTCTGCAGATTACACTTTTCAGTTCACCAGCCAGATAGATATAACATTCTTTGCATTAAAAAAACCGATTATGTTTCTGATGTAACTACAGTAGGCTTCAATTATATTATTGAAGAACTAATCTATATTTTAAGGTAAATGAGATTTTTCAAAAGTGTTAATTCGGTTACCACAAAATTAAAATGCCAGTCCATGGTTTGGCAAGGCGAGAGTTTACTTCCTACATTGACCTCCTTAGAAATAACCCCATATACTTCATTTGCCCCTCAGATTTCGTCGCAGTCTCGTCTTGCTTCTGCCAGAACGTATTCGAAGATTTACTCAAGGTGGTCATATTGAACCACTAACAGAAAACGCCAGTGGTGGTGACGGAGTGAGTGCGAGGCCTGGGTACAACAAACGGATGAGTACGTCCCTTGTCCCCAGGTCACCCCTGACAGGAAGGAGGAATCTCCAGTTACCGGTCATACCACAGTCGCTGCGACCGCGAAGTGCGTCGCTTCACTACAAGCCTTCTATTCGAATGCTACTACGACCTTCTGCCTTTCTCGGGTTAAAGGTACTGCGAGCACAACTGAGCGATGAAGGAGCGGGTGGTACATCATCCAATCCAGAAACTCGGTCCTCGGACAGTGAAGACCGGAGTCAAGACAAGGCTGCAAGCGAAACGGCAGGGACGAGTGTCTAACCTCTCAGTTTCCTGTAATGTTTGCGGTATGAAGCATTGATGGTTTTGTCATGGAACCGAAATGCGCTGAATGTTTGTATTCGAACTATGGGCTCCTTTATTTGGGCAAGGAGCGCGAAAAGCTGGGAAGGCAGATCGACGGGCATTCAGACAGACAGACAGACGAACGGACAGACAGACAGACGAACGGACAGACAGACATACGAACAGACAAGAGGGATCACCAAATAGGCAAGGCAAACGCTGACACAAAGACGGACGACAAACGGACAAACAGACAGAAATAGGACAGTGATGCATCTGACTGAGGCAGACAGGCATCAAGGTAGACAGACAAATTAGTGATGTCAAAGTTGCAAAACAATTTAAAATTTAAAATTTAAGAAGCTTATCACCGTTTTCATTTTGTTTCTGTAACATATATACTTATGTGTAAAAATAAACCTTTGAAACTACTGTACCAGGTAAAAAGAACAAAGTAACTAAGGTTCCTAAGTCTAAGAGCCATTTAAAATATGCTCAACTTATAAAATCAGGTGACCAGCCACTGAATGCATCATTTCTAATCAAGGAGGTCTAAAAACAGTGACTGAGCCAACAGCGCTCACCCTATTAAACGCACCGGAACTACTTTCTTTCTTTTGGACGTTCGAGAGGGTGGAGGGCAGCGTTAATTCAGAGCGGCAGTTCTTCCAGTAAATACTGTAAATTACATATACATACATTCCATAAGTACTGCTTTCAGCAGGGGTTATGATAATGGTAATCGTGATTTGTAATTGCATCGATAACTTGTTTTTATAGACAAGGACCCATTCACTAGCAACAAGACAGTTCGTATCCAGGGGTGCCCTGTGTCAAATCAGTATCTGATTACATTATTGTACATTGGCAGATGATAAAGACATTAAATACTTTTGTAAAGGGCAGTTTTTGTTTCGATAGATAAATCTAAGTGTTTAATAAAAAAATTTCTAAAACCTTTTGCCATTTCTTTATCCTCTCTAAAACTGTCGGTTTCTAAATAATACTTGCCTGTATGTACTTGAATTGATAGAGAATCCAGCGGAAAGCCCTCACGTCTTTTATGGTAGGGCTTTTCACTAATGATAAAGCGCTCAGAAGCAATGTCCCACTCTTGATGGGCGATACACACTTCCTCGCTTTTTACCAAACAAATAGCATTTTCATACCAAGCCAATATTTCACCACCATTGTTTTGCGCAAGGCCGCTATAATGAAGAATCATTTCCTCATCGTCAAGCTTTCTTCCATAACGTCTTCTCACATTTACTCTTGGTTGTCTGTCGTCTGTAAAACCTTCTAAGTATAAGCCTGAATCACAAGCAAAAACAGGCATATCAAAAGCATTAAAATAGGCTTCAGCCTTTTTCTGTGCGTTTTCAAGGGGGGTTTCTCCATCTTCTATTACATCAATCGATTCCAAGTTTACGTCACGAAGTCCCAAAATTTCGATCGGTAATCCCTTTAACATAAACCGCATATGTTCTACTTTTGATTCATTTGAAGTCCCATAAAGAATTTTCATGTTATCACCTCTATAATAGTTCTACACAGACTCTACTAATCTATGTAATGCTCTACAATACTCTTAAGAATTGGCCAAGCACCCTCTCCAGTATTAGAAATAACTGTGTAGCATAAATTTTTTTCTCTTATGATCACAGATTTAAAGGAAATACCCGCATCTGCGCCCATAATATACTCTTCTCTAGGAATACCCATAGCATCCTTAATCCAAACACCAAAGCCATAAAAACTGTCAGAATTTGGCTTTGTTTGTATTTTTGATTTAAATAGTAGATCTGTAATTTCTTTAGACAAAATAGTATGGTCTAGCAAACCATCCCATAAGCTATAAATATCCTCTAAAGTTGTAAAAAGACCACCATCACCACCGCCTACTACCGGTAAATTATAGAGGTTACTTCTCCAACCGTTCTCTTCTTCTATATATCCAATAGCAACATTTCCAGGTAATTTGTTCATTGGATAAAAACCACTATTCACCATACCCAGTGGTTCTAATATTTCCTCTTCAATAAAAGTTGAATACGATTTACCAGAAACTTCTGCTATTAGAGCAGCCAAAAGTACATAACCACTGTTATTATAATTAAACTTTTCTCCTGGTGAGAATTTCATCCCTTCCTTAGGTAATACAGGAAAATAATCCTTGGGCTCTCTTAGATGATACCAAGGGATAGAAACCGTAAAGTTATCAAAATCCTCAACTTTATCCTCGTCAAAATAATCTGGTAAACCCGAGCTGTGGGTTAACAAGTGTTCAACTGTCACTGATTTATCATATTCTGGTCGCTCAACTGATAATATATTCAATACTTCATCTTGGAAATTCAATTGTCCTCTTTGAACCAACAAAGCAATACCAAGGGCTGTAAAGAGTTTTGTCCCTGATGCAATACCGAATCTCGTATCAAGGTCATTATGTAAATGATTCGCTCTATCTCTGTACCCCATTGCTTTATTAAATAGTATTTTACCATCTTTACGAATAGATACAAGTCCTGAAAAATTATATTCTGCCATAACCTTTTCAATTCTTTTACGTTGGATATCGTTCATTAGATCCTCCTCGCACTTGAGTGCTATAAAATTGATTACTTACTCAACAAAGTATGTTCTTTCGAAACTTGTTTGCTTGTCATTTTTTATAATGACTTCATATCTTATTCTTTCACTTATAAGGGTGTCCTTTGTGGGAATTGATACAATTCTATTGGCATACCAATAATCATCCCCGTGTTCTAATTGCGCCCTTGGTTCTTTTTGATCATTTTCAGCCATAAAGTCTTGTAACTCAAACTGATCGATTAATGCTTCATCGTAATAGAGTTCACATATAATTGAGTCCAACTCTGTCCTATTTGGATTGCGATAGCGCCCTACTTGAATCGTATAGTCCACCACTTGCTTTTTCACTGAATTGGTCTCTATGTCTGAATCCCATGTTATTGATTCCTTTGTGTAAATATCCAAGGATGGTAATAACTCAAAAACTTCTTTTTCACCTCTGATGTAACCTACTTTCATCTCATAATCATGGGCATAAGAAAGATCCAAGACAAGGCTTGCTTCACCTAGATTATATGCCATTTCTTCTTGCTGCCAAGTATTATCATTGCTTGCTTTGTAATACAGATTTAAGATCCCCTCTGAGTCATTACCGACACTTAGGTCAATCTTAAAACTAGCTGTATTGTCATTTTGACCAAGCTTATCACTTGCTTCATTTAGATGATAGCTAGACTTCTTAACGAATTTGCCCTGATCATACAAGTCCTCAATAGTTGTCTCGAGTTGATTAATTTGATCCTCTTGCATTCTCAATGCCATTTTTAACTCACTAACATCACCTCTCAAGGAAGACACTTGTATGCCTAAATTGATGATAAATGTGACACCTAAAATACCCGCTATTAACAGTCCACGTAGCTTCTTTTCTTTGTTTTTCATATGTATGACCTCTTATTATTACAATTTTCTATTTTTTCTGACACTAACGACAGTATAGCGCATATTTCTTAAAAAATTATTACCAATAAAAAACATTTTGTGATTTTTATTTAAAATCTCTGTATAATCAAATTAATTAATGGAGGACTTTATGATTATCAAATACCTAGATTACATATCAAAACTAACCAAACATGTAGATGCCATTATGATCCTAAGTAGAAAAGGGATTGTAGAATATTCAGGTATGTACAATCATTCCAAAAATAGATTTATGGATGAGGGAATGGTTGGGAAACATATTTTTGAAGTTTACCCTGGCCTTGATGAGAAGACAAGTAGCCACAGTAGAGTTATGGCTACAGGCATTCCCATATTAAACGAACGTCAGAAACTGACTAATTATCATGGGGATACAGAAGTCCTGATAAATTCAACATTTCCAATACTTGATGATGATAATGTAATAGGCACAATAGAAATCTCTGTATTTGATGAAGTTCAATTAGATAGCAGTAAAAAACTTAAGAGCTTATTCAACTTGGATGATATTATTACAAATGCACCTTCTGTGATGACGCTTAAAAATCGTGTCATGAGACTTTCGAATAGCGATGCCTCCGTCATGCTATGTGGTGAAACTGGTACAGGCAAGGAACTTTTCGCACAATCCATTCATAGTCATAGCAAACGTTCTAAGCATGAGTTCATCGCCATAAATTGTGCCGCAATTCCTTCGTCGCTCATAGAAAGTACTTTATTCGGAACGACACAGGGTAGTTTCACAGATGCTAAGAATCAAAAGGGGTTATTTGAACTTGCTGATAAAGGCACGCTCTTTCTTGACGAAATCAATTCAATGGATATAACATTGCAATCAAAATTGTTAAAGGTTATTGAGGATAAGGCCTTTCGTCCAGTTGGTAGCAACAAAGTAATACAAAGTGATGTGCGGATTGTTTCTGCAATGAATCTGCCTCCAAATACAGCAATTGAAGAAGGTTATATACGGAGTGATTTGTTTTATAGACTCGCAGTTGTACAATTGAATTTACCACCTCTTCGTTCTAGAAAAGATGATATTCTCTTACTAACAGAGTATTTCTTATCGCGTTACACAAAGGAACTAGAGCTTAAAAACATCACTATAAGTGAGTTAGTTTTAAATATTTTACAGCACTATAAATGGCCTGGAAACATAAGAGAATTAAAGAACACGATTGAATCATCAGTGAGTGTCTCAGATAGTGCAGAAATCACAGTTCATGATTTACCAGAACATTTACTATACAACTATGAAAGACCTATTCAATCTAAGAATGTAGCGTATGAGGGCGCAAATTTATCTTTGAATCAAGAAGTTAAAAATTATGAACGACATTTAATTGTTCAAGCGCTACAAGTCTCCTCTACAAAAGCTGAAGCCGCACAAAAGCTTGGGATCAGTCGACAATCTTTGCGCTATAAAATAGAAAAGCATAACATAAGATAAAAATAAAGCGTAAAGATTTTTTTACTAATTGGTAAAATTATTTTTACGCTTTGCTTTTTTTCGTCCAGACCATCTCAGTATTTGACCATAGACTTAAAATAACTACAGAAATAGTAAGGTTTTCAAGGGTTGAACAAGCTATCACTCACTCCTTTCGAAAGTTGGCATTCACTTTGCATATAATAAAAGTAGATAATAAAGTAAGTTAAAGAAAGGACTACAAAATGAGTAATTTTCAAGACATCATTAAAAATCCAAAACTTTGGGCTGGATTAAACAAAACTGATATTTCAATGGACGACACTGACGTTGCTGTCTTTGGTATACCTTTTGATGGCGGTGTAAGTTTTAGATCAGGCGCCAAAAGTGCCCCTGACGCACTTAGAAACATCACTTATACCATCTCACCTACAACTGAGACCTTTAAGGATTTTTCTGATCTTAAAGTCATGGATTTAGGAAATGCATTAGGCAATACTCGAGATGAACTTTTTGCGAGCGCTGAGGAAATGGCTTATGAATGTGTAAAAGCTGGAAAGTTTTTCACAATGATAGGTGGCGATCATTCTACGACAATCCCTGTACATAAGGGGATTAATAAAGCAATTGATGGCGCTTTCGGCGTTATCCATATTGATGCACATTTTGATCTATGTAACGATCAAAGTGGTGACACTTTATCCCATGCAACAACAGAAAGACGTGCAATTGAACTGGATAATGTGAAGGGTATAGAAGATATCTTTTTCTTAGGGATTCGCTCTATTGAAACAAATGAACTAGAGTTTTTCAACAACAATCCTGTAAATGTACTGTCTTCTAAAGATATTAGTAAAATTGGATCAGATGCAGTCATTCAACAAGTTAAAGAAAAGCTTGGTCACCTTGATTATATCTATATCACATTGGATATAGATTGTCTTGATCCTGCTTATGCAGCTGGAACGGGTACGCCTCAATTCGGCGGTATGACCAGTAGAGAATTGTTAAATATATTAGAAGGACTTTTTGAACTGCCTGTAATTGGTATGGATGTTGTCGAAGTTGCACCAAACTTAGACCCTTCTCTTAGCTCTCTATTTGCAGCACGTAAGATTGTGACAGAGTGTTGGGCACATCATTACTTTAAAAATATTAAGAAGTAACAATTTTGTATACTTGCCTATATTTAGGCGACAATTACTATTAAAGATAGCTGTCATCTTATAGCAAATAATTTACATGTATATTAATAAAAGCTAGTCCTATTGATTTTGGACTAGCTTTTTAGAGTTAATTTATATGAGTTAAACTCGGAATTTACCATCTAGAATCGTAATAGCTTTTCCATTTAAGAGGACGCGATCATTTACGACATTACATTTTAAGACACCTGTTCTTTTGGACATTTGATAGCCAATTAGTGCTGTCTTTTTTAATTTTTCCGACCAATAGGGTGCTAAGTAGCAATGTGCAGAACCTGTTGCTGGATCTTCATCAACACCAATTGCAGGCCCAAAAAATCTTGATACAAAATCATACTCAGGATTTCTACTTCTACTGGTAATAATAATCTCTTCACGTTCCGCCTTTTTAAGCAATTCAAAGTTGGGTTGATAAGACAATACAGCCTCTTCTGATTCTAACTCAATGACATAAGCGATTTCATCACAAGCCATCTCAATTGCTTTAGGGAAAGCTTCAGTTATAACATCATCTCCACTCGAAGATACTAACTTTCCTTTAGGAAAGTTCAGCTCTATCCAACTGTCATTATAGTTGGCAATAAGCAATCCACTTAGAGTATTAAAGTGAATTGCTTTCTCCTTATCTACAATGGATTCACTCCATAGAACATGGGCGGCTGCCAATGTGGCGTGACCACATAGATCCACTTCTGTTGTTGGTGTAAACCATCTTAAGTTATAACTACCATCAGTTTGTAACCATAAAAAGGCTGTCTCTGACAAATTCATTTCCATTGCAATTTCTATTAACTCATTATCTTCATAATTTTTTTCAGGAAAACATATTGCTGCTGGATTCCCTTTATAAGGTTCATTTGCAAAAGCATCTACTTGATAAAATTTCATTTAGACCTCCTTTGACGTTTTCATACGCCACATAGACCAGATATCTATATCTTCAAACCCTATGCGCTTATAAACATCCCCAGCAGATGGATTATCATAGAATAAACAAAGGCTTTTTCCTTCTTCCAATAAGTCACCACAAAGTTTTGACATGACTGTAGTTGCATAGCCTTTGTGACGATGATTTGGGTCTGTTGCGACTGCTATAACCATTGCTGATTGAGAATTCTCTGCAGCAGTTTCTGCACTCGCTACAAGTAGACCTTCTTCGGATCTAAGATGATAGCCCCTTGTTGCACCACTTTTATAGTTACTTTCTTTACGTTCAATATCTTCTAATTGATCAAATTCATCGATACGTTCTTCCAATAAGAATTGAATATCATTTATCTCAGATAATTGTGTTTTTCTTACCTGATCTATTAGTGGTGTGTTTACTAATTGTCCAGTATGATCTAGTTTTGCAAAATATGTATCTCTCTGTGTACCATAAGTAATTTTTTCAGCAAACTGTTTCAAGAGTCTCTTCCCACCACATAGTGTTTCTGCGTCATACTCAGATATAATAGCCATGACACCTTCTACATCAACTCTATCTTCAGCATATACTGTAAAGCCATCATGATAACGCATTAAAATGCTCGTTAATGTATCATCCTCAAACTGACCCCAGTACTCAAGAAAAGGTGCGGAAGGAGTTGCATCTCTATTCTTTTTGGACGGTTGTAATCTGTACACGGTAATTAGTCTGACAGATGAACTGCTAT
>JAOCZQ020488486.1:0-10574 GCA_025434785.2 Epizoanthus fatuus | reverse complement strand
CTGGTAGTAAGCTATCCAGGCATCGACTTTCCCAAACCCGATTTGTTGAGCGTACTCGGCGGCTTCTTTATAGGTCGGCGGAACAAATCTTTGTTTTCGCTCCTTTGTTTCTTGTTCTTCGTTCTTCGTTCTTCGTTCTGGTTGAGCGACAGGTTGACCAATCGGTGAAGCATCTGGTGAAGCGTTCGCTTGAGCGTTCGCTACCCTTTTGCTTCCTCCGATGCGCCCAGTCTCCGCGCATCCGGAGCGGATTTCGTCCGCCCTTTCGCGCGCAGGTCGACCGATCTCCCACCCCTCGATGTACTGCGCAGAAGCTCCATCTTTGCAGTCGCCAGCATTCAGGCCGCGCATCAACCCGCGCACCCATGCGGCGACCTCCTGATCGGTCTCCAGGAGACAGAAAGAGGCGTTCAGGTCGTCAACAGAAAGGCGAACCGACCATGTCCTAGATCGGCTCATTGCCTCGCCCGCCATTTCCCGCACCAGTCGGTCGAAACGACGCGGGGCCAAACTCCGATTCCGGTATTCGGCTCGATTCGCGGAGAGTCTTCGCGGCATTCGTGGGTAGTCGCGGAATCCGGTTGTAATTCCGCTTCTCGCCCGAATGCGCATGATTTGCAGATCTTGAACAAAAAAGCCCCCTGGTTTCGAGTGTTGGATCCGGCGCCATTCCCTGCACCGTCCCGCTTGCGCGGGCCACTCGAAACCAGAAGGCCTCGGGTGGGAATGTTTCGTCCATCATCCACCTGCGTCCAAACAGGCGGCGTGGGTCTGTTCTCTCAATTTACGCGATCCCGCCCCGAAAAGCAAGCGGGGTCGGTGTCAAGCTCCGAACATGTCGCCCTGCGCCGGGTCCGGCTCAGTTATGCGGATCGGCTCGAACGAGCAGTACGGCAGGAGACCGCGCCGGAACGTCGCCTGCTGCACGCGCCCCTCGTGACGCTCAACCCAGCGGGCGCAGGTCTCGCGGAGGTGGCAGGAGGCGTCGTTGCAGCGGGCGTAGTCGTTGGGTATCATGGCGAGCTCCAGAGCTTGCGGACGCGCTCCCACTCGCGGCGATCCATGTCCATTCCCAGCCTCCTGTATCCGCTGGCGCCGTTGAGCCTCTTGCGGTCGCGGTCGTCTTCGACGAAGGCCTCCTCGATGTCGCGCTTGATGATCGAGCGAGCGTCTTCGTTGAGATCCGGCCAAACCCAGATCAGCCACTCCACGCAGCTCCCGACGGCGTAAGTCATTCGACCCAGGCAGTAGCGGACTGCCCAGACGGCGACCTGGTGGTCAGGGTCAAGTTTTGCGGTCATTTCCTCTTCCTCCAAATGGTGACCGGCCGGCCTTGCGCAGCCATGAGTTTCGCTTTGATCCGGAATACATCGGTGACGACGCCTTTCACATCCTCGATCACTTGCGCCCCATCGCGGTAGTAGACAAAATCCGCGATGTAGTCGCAAACGTGGGTGCCATCGGCTCCGGAGAGGTGGAATCGCACCTGCCGGCGGAGGGATCGGATCTCCCCGGCCCGCTCCATCAGGCGAAGCGAAACCCACCGGTCGCGCTCGGCGATGGAGTCGAACTTCTCGCCGTCCAGCTCGACTTTGCGATTCCCGTACTTGGAGCGCGTCATCCCCGCCACCGCTTCCACCAGGGCTTTTTGATCTCGCGAACAGTCTTCCCGCTCGCCTCGAATGTCACCCGTAGCACGTCATGGATCAAATCAATGATGCGCGCCTCCTCTTGCGATGCGTCCTCGCGCTCCAAGCGGTCAACCTCGAGAAGGAACCCGGACTCGTCCTTGTGGGCTGTAATGTGCAGGCAGATCATCCCCGCCACCCCCTGACGAAATCCGCCGCCGTGGTCTGGCGGTCGAATGGGCGGGAGGCAACGAGGCGGAACCAGTGGGAGGCGGTCATTTGACGTTATCCTTGCTCATCCGCACCCCGCAGATGATCGCAGCCACCACGAGCACCCACCATTTCGCGATTCCGTGGGTCGCCATGTAGACGGCTCCGCTGGCGAAAATGATGGATAGGACCTGCGACAGAAATAGCCCGACGAGAAACTTCATTCTCTTCCCCTCAGAATCGCCCAGATCCGTGACAGTGCGGATGGGCGCGGTTGTTCGGTTGTCGGCGCCGCGGCGATGCGCTGGACTCGCGCCCAGATGTAGCCATTGACGCCAACGCCGCGACCGTCGATGATGTCGCGAATCAGGTGGATGGACGTAGCAGTAGTGCGGGCGCCTTCGTTCCAGCACCAGCAGTGGATTGGATCAGACATCATCTTCCTCCAGCTTCTTGCGCGCCCATCCAGGCAGCACCATTTGGCGGAACTCCACCACGTCGATCAACCCTTGCGGCGAGTCCTGCGCGGCCTTGATCTTGCGGCACTTGTTCTCGAGACGCCGAACCATCAAGGCGATGTCGGCGGGATCCAGGATCCAGACGATGGCCTGCGGGAGCGTCGTCCCGGACTCGCAGAGCAGGTAGGACATGCGCACCGTCTCCATGTCGCGCCCAGTCTGCGCGATCAACGACCACGCGAGCGCCGCCTGGATCTCGTAGCGTGACCCGACGAAATTTCGCACGAACCCCGCGATGTCGGCGACGTATTTGAGGTCCGACACATCGAGAAGATCGCCATCAATCCAGATGTCGGGCCGCGTCTGCACTTCGATGTCTTCGATCCCCCCGCGCAACGTCACCTGATACGAGACGGGCCGACCATCAGCAAGGACGGAAATCGCCTCCTTGACTCGCGGGAGAGCGGAAAGGATTTCCCGCTCCTGCTTGGCGTCGATGATCTCGCGACTCCCAACCTTTGCGCGCCAGGCTTCCTTTTCGGCGTTCGTCATTTTCGCGAGATTTTCTGTTTTGACATAGAAGCAATCCGCGAAAGACTTGTTGGCTGTCACCAGAGCGTCGAGAGCGCCTCCGCCCGCCGCGAACTTCGAGGTCGCGCCAGAGTATCTCCCATCGCCAGCGTACTCATAGGCCCACCTCTCCAGGCTCATCGTGCCGAATGCCTCGAGCGCAGAGGACCCGTAGGCGTGGGCCTTGGTGTAGGCTTCCCACGGCTCGCCGGTCAGAATTTGCGCGGTCATTCGTTGCCGCCTTCGTTGCCGCCTTCGTCGCCGCCGACGAGCGAATCCAGCGGCGCGGAGTCGTCGCCAAAATCAGTCGGAGCATCCACCGCCACGCGATTCATTGCCGCCGCCCGCGCCTTCGCGTTGAGGTCGTTATGTGTTTCCTTCGGGGCAGCGTCGCCGCCGAAATCTCCCGCTTCGGCCATTGCCTGGATCTCCAGAGCTTGCGACAGCTCAGGAGAGAGTGGGAGGTACTTCGACAGCCGCCGAACCACGGTCTTCTTTGCCATCTCGTCGTAGTCGCTGACCCAGGGGCCGGATCCGCTTGCGCGACTCCGCTTGCAAATCGCGTCGACTTCCGCCCTGACCATGACTTCGAATTGCGTCGATCCGTCGTTGAAAAATGCGATCGCGTAGACTGCGCGCATTTTTGCGGGCTTCTCGGAAAAAACCGGCTTGTGGGCCAGTTGCGGATTGGTGCCGAGCGAGAAATCGAACTCGTCTCCATCGCGAACAATTCGCGCTTCGATCGCCCGGATCTTGCCGGACCTGCGGGCCAGCGACACGAGACCACGATACCCTGGGATCATCTGGCACGTCGAGCCATACGGAACGAGATACGCTTCGCCAAGCGCGTTCCCGATCTCAAGACCAAGATCAATCGACTGGAACACAGACAGAAGGATTGACTCCTTCGTGCATTTGAGGATTGTCGGATTTTTCATCGCCGCCGTGACGACGGTTTTGATGATGCGATCGCACTTGTCCGCCATGTGCTGCGGAAGGCGCGAAACGATCGCCTCACGCTGGTTGATGAGGGCTTGCTGGAATGCGACGACTTCGTTGCTCATTTCGCCCCCTGCCCGAACTGGCGCGCCGGAACCCCAAGGAGATTGGAGAGTGTTTCGGCGACCTTGGCGGGCGTCCTGACGTGACCCCCGGCGTACTTGCTCAGGTAGTTGGTGGTTCGATCGATCGCAGCCGCCAGAATGGCCTTATCAGCCTTGCGATACGCTTTCAATGCCTTCGTGCTCCATGGCGCGACGGCGACTGGTTCCTTTCCTCGCTTGAGCATTATTTGGCCTCCATGCGATTGATCAGGGCGCGCATTTCGTCGGCGCAGAATTCCGACGCGGCGACTACATCGGCGCGAATGGTTTCGATCGATGCGGGCTTTTCGGTTTTCGCTTCCATTGGGTTCCTCGTTCTGCGCCGAACGTCCGGCGCTTCATCCAACATAGCGCGAGAAAAGGAAGAATGCAAGGAATTAATGATGGAACTATGCGAGGAAGAAAAAAGGAATAAAACTCTTGCATTCCGTCGCGCCTTGCCGTATCGTTTGGAGGCGGCGACGTTGCCGCGGAACTTGCGAGGATGAGATGGGATACAGGATCGTTTCAACGCTGATCATTGACGGACCGATCGAAGGCGATCTAGGTCTGTCCGGAAACAAAAGCATCACCGCCTTGCCCGACAACCTCCAGGTTGGGGGATCCCTGGACCTCCGTGGCACCGGCATCACCGCCTTGCCAAAAAACGTCGATGCGTCGCTGGTAATCCGATGACTTCCAAACCCAAGTCAACCCTCCACCAGTTCGCCGACGACCTCGCCGAAGCGCTCAAGTCGCCGGAGTTCGAGGCGAAGACCTTCACGGATGTCGTCGCCGAATGCCTCGAACCGCTCATCGACTGGTGCGCAGCCGACTACTGCCCGCGCATCCGTGGCACTCGCGAAGAGCCGGAGGAGCCCGAGCATTTCGAGACGTTCGAGCCCGTCGAAGCGTGGGCCGACGACATCCTCAACAGCCTGCCGAGATCTGTCTGCAAGGGCATCACAGAACGGGCGCACGAACGCGCACTGCAGCATAGGGGGGAGTGATCATGCCGTGTCACATCAAATTCAAGCCGTTTTCGCACGTCCTTAATCTGGACGAGCCTCACGTCTATGTGTCCTGTGACTGGGCTCCGGAAGCCCTCGCGAACATCCTCGACGGCCTCCAGGACATGCGCGACGACTCCGCGCTGTGCCACGCCATCGCGAACCACATGGATTTCGCCGACCTCGCCGCTCGCGTCGCTGCTGTCGTTCAACTGCGCCGCAAGCTGGCTGTCCGCGACCTGACCGCCGCCGAGCGCGCCACGCTGGACCGCCTCGCCGTCGACCCGTGCGAGTGGGTTCGCAACGAGGCCAAGGGAGCGCTGGATGACCTCGCGAACCCGCTTCCGGATCAGGTGGCGGCGTATGACGGGGTGGAGGACTTCGAGCCCGAGCTGCTCACCTTCGAGGCTCGCGGCGTCACGGTCGAGGACCACGGGCGCCTCAACTACATCCGCGCCAACGCAAAGGGCGCTCAACGCGATCGGGCCGGGGCACTGCTGGTGAAGCTCGCGGGGGTGGCTAAGTGACCCGCATCGACCCAGGGCCGGGATGGAGGCTGCTGAAGATGGGGGAGAGGAAGCCGCGAGGATACGAATACATCATGCTCGAAATCCAGATGGAGGGGGAGCCATGAGCAGAGGTGAGCGAATCAGTTGGGATGTGCGGCTCTCGAAACCTCTTGCGGATGGCGGCGCGACAATCTGCGAAAAGCATGAGTTCGCACTGGCGAACTACGCGGACCCATCAATGGCTTGGGAGGTCCACGAAGCCCTAACGCAAGCCAAGGACGACGGCGAGCGGATGGAACGTCGCATCCAAGATCTAGGTGAGGAGGCGAACAACCTCGAGGAGTGCCTGGATGACGCCGAAAAGGAGATCATCCGCCTCAAGATCGCGCACCTTCGGAGGATGGCGGAAGCGTGCGAAGCCCTCGAATCTCGCGCATTGGCGTTCGCGTTTCCCGATCCTGCTATCGGCTGGACCGATGACCGATACTGGAAAATCATCGAGAAGGTCGACCGCTTCCGCTCCGCCTGCCTCGCCAAAATCACCGAACTCAAGGAGTCGCAATGCTCGACCAAATCCTGACCAACCCCGCCGTCCGCTTCGTCGTCTTCGGCCTCGCTGGCGCCCTGCTTGTCGCCGTCGGATGGGGCGCCGCGATCATCTGGCGCGTCGAGGCCCGCTACCGTGCCCAGCGCCGCGCCGACCAGATCGCCGAGCAGATGCGCACGGTGCGAGAATTACGGGGGATGCGATGAGCCGGGCGGATGGCGTCCTGCGCGTCGTGCTGACCGGCAAGTGGTTCGACATGATCGAGCGCGGTGAGAAGCTGGAGGAGTACCGGGGAGAGAACTGGCGAAGCAGGATCATGAGGGAATTGGATGTTCCGCATGACTACCACACCCTCGTTGCCTCGCGCGGCTACACCTCTCGCACCCTGACGCGCAAAATCAAGCGCATCCGCTGGGGCAGGCCGCGCCCTGAGTGGTCCGGCGATACCGTGACGGGAGAGTGCTTCATCATCGAATTGGAGGCGCTGTAATGGATTGGTTTTTCGACGTTGGCAATTTCTCGCGCTGTACTTGGCGTGCTCCTGGCGACTATTTCCCGTACCAATGGACGCCAGGAAGCGGCGCTCCGTCACGCTCGCAGAGGCAGCGGCGCATCCGTGCAAGGCGGGCGAAATGACCCGCCACGACTCGATCCGCTGGCCTGGGCTCGTCGCTGCCGTGTGCATGATCGCACTGGCCGCGCTGGAAATCGCGATCATGATGGAGGTGGGGGGGTGATTAAATCAAAGATCTACGCAGCCAAAAAACCAGGAATGCCAGGCTTTGCGGCATGCTTCTTTTTTGAGCCGGGAGATGAAAAAGATCTCGCGAAGGCCGTGAATCAGTGGGCATCAGCTGGATATGAGTTTGTCGGCTCCGTCTCGCAGTCTCGCTGGGATCGCGGAGCTAGCGCATTTCTCGCAGCGAGGCGCAAAGCCCGGGAAGCGAAGGCGCAGCCATGACCTCGCGCCAACGTCGCTACATGGGCGCGCTGTGGCTCTCCGTGGCGCTCGCGATCGCCGCCGCGCTGACCGCTGGCTGGGTCGCGCTGGCGTTCGGCGTGGGCTCCGTGGTAGTCCTGGCGGCCGCTGGACGGCGCAGGCTACGGCAGTGCTGGCGGGAGGGGATTTGATGCGCCTCCTGATCCTCGCCGCCGCGCTCTGCGGGTGCCAGTACGCCGACATCGCCGCGCCTGTCGAGGAGCCTTCGCGCGAGGTGGTCGGGCCTGGCGAGTGCATCGCGGCGCTGGAGTGGCCCGACGAGTACGATGCGGCGGACAGCTCGGCGATCTGCTGGGATGGCGATCGCCCGCACATGGTCCGGTACTCGCGACCACGTCTGCCAAAGCGGACCTGCGGGGAATCGCTCTACATGCCAGAGGGGCGGGTTCGGCGGTGGTTCGGGTGCCCGAAAAAGCCAGTAAAGCCAGTTGGCGATCCGATCTAAGGTTTTTTCGAGGAATGCAAAATAGTTGTTGCTAGATGCGTTAAGATGCGGTATGTTATAGAGGTCGGGACGGTCATCCCGAGAACAAACGAGGACAAGATGGTCATCAGCAAGATCAAGCCTACTGCCGAGCAGATCAAAGACGCCAAGAAGATGGGCGTCGAGTCATTCAAGTCTGGCCTCGGCGCCGCCCCTGCTCACAGCCAGACTTTTTTGAAGTGGGCTGTCTCGACTGGGTCCCGTCTGACCACCTTGATGGAAGCCTACACCACCGGCTGGACCATTGCGAGCTTGGCCGAAGGCCAAACATCCGACTTTCCCAGCGTCAAGTCGCTCGCTGAAATCTTGGCGTGATCGCGACAGCCTCACAACTCAGGGCGCTCGGGTGGCTGATTGACCACTCGGGCGATTGGCTTAGGGAGTCTTCATGGCCGCATTGCCGCTTTTTCTTGCATGAGGATCGGCAGTCTGACGCATGGACAGTTTGGGATGCTGGACCGCGCCCGCTTCCGAATGGGGATTACGATTCTACAGCAAAGGCAGTCGCATCCGGCGCTGGAATGCCTCCAAATAGATCGAGCTTTGCATAACCACTCCCCGCCCGGCAACGCGCCGGGCCGTCCTCGCTCGTCGCGGGGGTGACCGCTCTGTCGGGCGGGGTAACATCGCCGGAGTCACCGGCACGGGGCGGCGTAGCGCGAGTGTGTTCGGCGCGCCGCCCTGCTTTTTTCCGGAGGAGCGAATGCAGAAAAAACCACGAAGCGAAAAGCTCGAACCGGCGACCTACTGGACGACTGCCGAGGAAAAGGCGGCGGCGCAGAAGGAGGCCAAGCGGCGCGGGATGACGGGATCGCAGCTCGTGCGGCTGGCGGTGGCGAACGAGATCAGGCGGGGCGGGAACTGAGCGGATTACGAAAAGTTTCGGTGCAGAAGTGGGATCCACGCGAAGAGGAGGTCCCCGCTTGGCCTGGGTCGGCAGTGATGCATACGCGAAAATTCAATGTCAAAGTCGATGCGGGCGAGGCGCTGTTTCATCAGTTCGGAGTCGCGTACGAGGAATTTGAGAATGGGGTGGGAAATTTCACTACCGCAATCATTGAGTTTCCAGATGGCCGCATTGACTCTGTTTGCGTCGAAATGATCCAGTTCCTGGAGCCTGCGCCGTGACTCCCGCCGAAAAGCTCGCCACGCTCCGGGCCTGGGAAGCGCACGTCAAGGCGATTTCCGCCGTCTACGAGGCCGACCGTCTCGCGTGCGGGGCTCTGATAGAGTCGCCGCGGTGGGAGGCGGTGTATGGGCTGCTGGAGGCGCACACGATGATGGTCGCGCAGGCTATCGCGCCGGATGATGCGACCGCCAAGGACGTCGCGGAATGGCTCGACTGGTGGCAGGAGCTGGATTTCGGCGCGAATCCGAAGCAGGCCGGGATCGCCGGGCAGGAAATGCGAGAGATCCGCACGCTCGAAGACCTGCTCTGGATCATCGAGGTGCGGCCATGAGCGCCGTCGATTGGAAGCCAGGGCCACGACTCAAGGCGCTCAAGGACGCCGACCAGGTGCTGCCCCACATGCAGCGCGACGAGCTGGGCGGCTACGGGCTGACGGTGCGGCGGTTCGGGATGCGCAAGCTGTTCGCGGCCGGACGCACCGCGCAGGAGGCGGCGGATAACATGGAGCGAATCATAGGGGGTAAGGGATGAGTCCAGAGGAAAAGATCGAGGCGGCGAAAAAGCTGATCGCCGAGGCGCGGGCGGAGATGGCGGCGAAGAAGCGGAACTGGCTCGAGGAAGCAAAGCCGGGAATGCTCTTTCGCTCAAACGGCAAAGTCGTGGCGATTTCTCCCCGGTACCCCGTCAATCACGCAATCGGCAAAGTCGTGGCGATTTCTCCCCGGTACCCCGTCAATCACGCAATCAGCCTCGACCCGGAGCACATCGGGATGAGTTGCTACGGCTGGGAAAACGCCCCAGACATCGAATATCTCGGCCACGCCCGCGACATCCTCACGATTGCATTGCCGCCGCAAGTGATTGAGGCACACGAGCCGACTGGGGAGGAGCTGGTGGGGAAGTTGTGCGAGTTCTCGGACGATGGGAAGGTCTGGACGAAATCAGTGATATGCGACGAGTTTGATCCGAGCGATTGCGAAATGGCTTACCACTCAGCCGTCGGATTAACGCTTGCTGGCCGCGATGGTAGGAAATGGTTCGAATTTGCAAGGCTCGCCAGATGACCGCCCGGACGCTGGAGGAGATCGAGGTGCTGGCAGCGGAGGCAACGCCGGGGCCATACTCGCTGCATGAATGCAGCCAGGGTGCGGAGCTAATGATGCTTGGCGGGCCGTCACAGAAATACGTCGCGACGGTGCGCATTCATCAAGTTCCGCGCCACATGGGAGAGTGGGAGGAAAAGAAGCGCGCAAAGACTGCGGAGCTTCTCGCTGAGTTCCCTCGCCTCCTCGCCATCGCGCAGGAGCAGAGGGCGGAGATCGCGAGGCTGAGGGCTGAGATCAGAGGATGGCAAGATGACCATCCGTTCCCAGGGTAGGCACCAAACGGTAACCACTTACCAAACGGTGCCTACCTAGACAAGATCGCGAAAAAAATGTACTCCTGGGGAGGTGAGATCTACCGATCCGCTAGCCTCTCAGGAGCGCTTCGCTGCCTTCGAGGCAGGAGGATGGTTTTCTATGAGCGACACGGGCGAAGAAATCCGCCAACTCCGCATCAAGGCGACCGCGCCACTCCCGACCGACAAGCGCAGCCCCGGCCAGATCGCGGCGGAGGCGTTTTACGCGGACAACCGACACCTTTCGAGCACGGCCTACCACAGCGAGACGGCGACGCAATGGGATCGAGCGGCGGCGGCGGTCCTCGAGCACTGTACGCCGGTCATCACCACCGAGCAGCACGCGGCGCTACTGCGGAGGATCGCGGACCAGCAGAGGGCGCTAGACGAGGCGCGGGGGAATCTGGCGATCGTGGCGCGGATGCTGGCGAATGCGGTGGGGAGGGAGAGGGGGTGACTGGCTCTAATTCGCTATTGGTGGCTAGCCATCAGGGGCGGCGTCCGTGGGTCCTCTCTGGGGGGGGTGGAGGCCCGCGGTCCTGATTCCC
>JAOCZQ020488485.1:0-20799 GCA_025434785.2 Epizoanthus fatuus | reverse complement strand
GACACTATCGGGATCGGCCTTGGCGAAGGCGTTTCGCAGCGAGACCTGGAAATCGGCGTCATCGGTCAGGATCATCAGGCGCTCCTAGAGGTGAGATATTGGCCCGTCGCGCGGCTGGTCAGGGGCTGGTTGGTGGCGTGGTTGCGCAGGACGAGGGCGCTTATACCCTTCTTCAGGGTGGCAATGCGAAGGGGCCAGCTCACGACCATTGGCCCTCAAGCTTCAGGGTGAACACCTCGCCGCTGATGGGGGTGTAGCCGGCGGCGTCACGCACCTCGAGAACCCAGTAGAGGGAGGTTCCAGCCGGGGCGATGGTGCGGATGTAGTCCAGGCCCGCCCGGCCCGTGGCGCCCGCCGTTCCCGCCTCGCTGAGGGTGATGTCCAGATAGCCGACGTATCCATAGACGTCCGCCACGGCCAGGGTCTGAGCGCCCGAGGCGTTGAAGGCGTCGTTATCGTTGGCCGAGAGGGTCGGTTGGCTGTCGAACAGGTGCAGGCGGAAGGTCTTGGTCTTCGCCGAGGCGTTCGTGGAGTAGAGGCGAGCGCCTTCCCAGCGGAAGCCCTCTTTCCCGAACCGTACGGTGTTCTGGATCTCCGCCGCGATCGCTGAGGAGGTGAGGCTCGCGATCAGGTCATATTGCGTGTACGCCGTCGTATTGGCCGGGCGCGTGAGCGTGGACGGAACAGCCTGAAGGCCACCGGGAGTATAAGGCATATCTGCCTCCGTTCAGTTGTGGGGATAGATTTCCGCAACCGCCCGTGAGAGGGTGGCCGGATGTCAGATCGCAAAATCGTCGATACTGAGTTCGTTGTGGTCGATTACCGACCGCCGATCCCGTGGGGCCGTATTTGGTTCCACGCCCTATGGACTGGGATCATCGCTCTTGGGGCGTCCTACCCCTCAGATGTTCCGGCGTCGGGTTGGGTGATCATCGCCGCGGCGCAATGGCCGATGGCGAGCCTTTGGCGTTCGATGCGTTCGCCCCCGCTGCCGGAATGGCAAGTCGCCCAGCAGCGCCGAGACGCCGAAGCTCGCTGGCGCGGGCGGCGTCCTGAGCGGCCTTCCACGCCCGATAGGCTTCCATAGTCTTTGCGAAGTCCTCCGGGGAAGACAGCAGCAGGCGCCCAGCTTCGTCCCTGACTGGAACGGGCATCCCACGGGTCGGGCCGACAGCATCGAGACCCTTCTGACCCTGCTTGAGCGCCGCCGACACCATAGACCGCCACACGCCATCTTTCACTGCGCCACCGGCGACATCGGTCATGAACTCCCTCGCCGGGTTCATGGCGTCTTGCTCAGCAATGGCCGCGTTGATTTCGGAGGTGATCGAACCGGCGTTGGGCGCATACCGGCGCTCAAAGCCCAAGAGGTCGCTTTCCTGGGCCGCTAGGTCGATCAGGCTTTGAGCCTGGTCTCTGCCAAGTGCAATGTCGAGCTTGGCCCGGATGCGCGGCGTCTTGAGCACCTTCGGGTCAAGCTTCCCATTCTGAGCGAGGTCATGGAAACGGTTCGCCAAGCCTCCACGGTAGGCTTGTTGTTCCCCAGCGCCCAGCTTGACAAATTTCTCGGCGAAGTCGATCTCGTTTAGGTTGGCGTTGAACAGGTCTCGCCCGGCGGTCTTGAAAGCGTTCTCGGCCGACAGGTAATCGCTCGAAGCCTCCAAAGCCTTGGCATAGGCTGGATTGGCGTCAGTGAGCTCCTTGCGCAGCGTCTTAAGCGTTCCGACCACTGCCCGGCCTTCCTCATCTAGGTTCAGCTTGCCCGTGGTGCTGTCGCGATAGCCGTCGAGAACGTCGTCAAGTCCACGCTTCACCAGGTCCCAGGTCTGCGCCGTGGGCTGTTTCACCCGGATCATCTCTGGAATGTCGCCAGAGGCCGGCGAGACCTCGAAGCCGACCGCGCGAGGGTCGATCCCCTCTTCCGCAGCAATCCGCACGGCGCGAGACATGGCGTTCTTGACCGAGGGGCGGTTCAGCAGCGTCTTCAGGCCATCGGTCTCAATGGGGCCAGAGGCGAACGCTTGCTCGTACAGCGGCGCAGCTGCTTGGCGACCAGCGTCCACCAGCGTGCGGATGTCGCCAAGCGCCGCCTCCGGCTGGACGCCGGCCGCATTGCCAAAGGCCTCCAGCATCCGACCAGGGCGCCCGGCTTGGCGAGCGCCCACGGCGGCGTTAAGCGCGTCGGCCGTCTCGCCTTCCCGGCGAGCTAGGGCCGCAAGGCCGGTCTTGCCCTTCTGGCCGATAGCCTCGGCGCCGGTCACATAATCGGGCAGCTTGGCGACGTCGGCCAGGTCAGCCCCGCCCTGCATCAACAACCGATCAACATACTCTGCCGCCTGGCGCTCAATGGAGGCCATCGGCGCGGGCTTCTGGACCTTGGCGGGAACCTTGAACCCCGAAGCCGGCTTCGCGGCCATCAGGGCGAGGTTCATCATCCCCTTGCCCTTATCCGCGGCCTCGGCCTGGCTGAGCGGACGGACTGGCGCAAAGGACAGCTTTCCATCCTTCATTTGCAGATCGGGGCTCGAGTACATCGTCGGACCGTATTTCGCCAACGTCCGACCGAATGGGCCGGAAAGCACGGCGTCAGTGATCCCGGCAATTGGCGATCCGAGAACTCCCACGACATCGCCCACGGCCTGAAGATCGCCACCAACGCGGCGAACCGTATCCAGGGGGAGTTTAGCGATCTGCTCTCCGATGGGGCGCTTGGCGTCGGCCTCGTTCCTGGCTGCTCTGGCGCGCTGGTTCGAGCGCATGTTATCCCATGCACCACCCACAGCGGACATGAAGTCTTCTGCAGGATTGATGACCGGACCAACTGCGTTCGCTCTGGCGCCGCCAAATAGGCCACGCATCTGGTTCGGCGTGACCTTCATGACAGGCAGCGGTTGCCGGATAGGCGCAGCATGGTGCGCTTGCGCATAGGCCATGATTTCCTGCTCGGTCGCGCCCTCAGGCGCATTGACCTCGTAGGTTCCGCCATCCGGCGCCGTGATGCGGTACTTGGGCATCATTTCACCCGCGAAATCGACCAGCCGCCGGAAGTCTGCTGAGGTAAGCGCGGAACGGCGCCAGGAAGGTTGTTCGCCACCGGATCGCCAGCTTGGCGCTTGGCCCAGAACTGATTGAACGCCTGCTCCATGCCCAGGAGGTTGCCGCGCTTGGCGAACCACGTATCCGCAAAGGCGGTGCGAGCGGCGTCTCGGTCGGATCGCTCTCGGAGGTCTTTCGCGATGTTGGCGTTGACCTGGCCGGGGTTCTCAATGGCCGGCAGGGACTGCTTGAACATTTTCACGTCAAGGTCGCTGCTGGTTCCAGACCCAGGAACCCGCTGGGCTGGCGTCAGGCGAGCCGTGATAGCCCTCATCTGCGACAGTTCATTGTTGAACGGCGCCGCCATGTCTCCAAAATTTCCGACGAACGGCAGGCCGAGCGAGTAGATCCCGCCCGTTCCTTGCTTGCGGTTCAGGCCGACGAACTTCTCGGCTTGCTGAGCCGTATCGAGCGACTTCGCCGCGGTGTCGCGCAGCGTCTGAAGGGTTTCTTGATCGCGAGGCGTACCCGGAGAAACCGGAGCCGCCATGGAACCGTTCGTCAGAGGAACCCACTTCCCTCCCCGGCGGACAAGGCGTTCTCCGGTTGAATGATTGGTGGCCGTTTGGCCTTCATAGAACGTCTGAGCCATGACGGATCAATCCAAAGAGAAGCCAGCAGGAAGGCCGCTGTTCGAGCCGCCCGCGCGAGCTCGTTGCGGCATGGGACGAGAAACCACGGCATCGCGCCGAACGCCGGTAAGTTGGCCCTGACCTTCGAGATAGCCCGGCGCCCACTCCCACCGTCCGGTTTGCGGGTTGATCTGTCCGGGCGTGGTGTTCGGCTTGGCCGGATAGTCCTTGATGCGCTCGGCGTTTGAGCCCGTGATCTTGTAGATGCCGTCAGGGCCTTCGATGATCTGGGGCTTCTGGCCTTGTCCCGCCTTCACGAGCTCCAACATGGGGCTGATATCGAGCCCGCCAAGCTGAAGCTCCATGAGCTGACGCTGAGTGTCAGGATTGGTCAGGTCGATCCCGCCAGTCATCGGCTCGCGCGCCTGCACCTGATCAAGCGTCGGGGCGTTGGGGTCGCCAGCCATGACCCCGTTCGCCATGGCCTCAACGGACGGCGCATCAGGCTTCAGTTGCGCCGCCTGGCCGCCGAACAAGCCCATGGCCTTCTGAGCAAGCGCCATCTGCTGCGCCTGCTTCTGACGAGCGCCTTGAAGCTGCATGACGTTGGTCAGATTTTCGGACCCACCAGACGAGGCGTCCTTCAGGCCCGCCCCGATGAGCATCACCATGTCAGCCCAATTGCGGCCGGGCGCCGCTCCACCAAACATCGCCATCTTAGGACCCCATGCCGCCGAGACTTGCGAAGGCCTTAGCGTTCGCGCCGACTAGCGCAGCGCCCTTCGCCGCGCTGAGAAGGCCGCCCGCCGTACCGAGAGCCCCAAGGCCACCACCCAGAGCCCCGAGACCCAGAGACGCACCACCCGTAAACGGAGCCGCCGCCAGCATCGCCAGCGAGCCTAGCGTTCCGAGCGGGTCTGAGGTCTTCGAGGTCGTGGTGGAGTTGCTGTCCTGGGTCTCCCCGTGGAGCAGGTTCAGCGGGAGGGAGCCGTAAAGCCCCGCCATGGTCTGAGCCATACTCACCGGGGCTCCAAGGCGGGCCTGTTCGATCTGGCGAAGGACGTCGCCCATGGAAACCTGAGCCGCGACGTTCTGGCGAGCCTCCGCGCTTTGGGCCTGACCGATGGACGCCAGGGCCTGAGCGATCTGAATCTGCTGGCCGACAGCTTCCTGGCGACGTTGGGCGTCCATGTTGGAGAGCCCGGCGCCGGTCGTGAAGGCCTGATCCCGAAGCATCGCCTCTTGAGCCGCCCGGCCGCGCGAGAGCTCGCCTTCCGTGAGCGAGCGAAGGATCGCCCCGCCCGATCCGCCGAATGTGCTGTCGTTGGCTAGGTCAAGCTGCTGTTGCGCTCGGGTCCGCCCGGCGTTCTGATCGAAGCCCGCGAGCGTCGTGTTCACGACGTCGTTCGTGTAGGGGCTCATATAGGCCGCAAGGTTCTCCAGCAGGCTCGCAGGAGACGACTGCGACAGCCGGGTCAGGAGATCGGTTGCGGCGCCGTAGTTGTCGGACGTGCCGAGTTGAGACGCGCCCTGCGCCGCCTGGTCGATGAGCGGGTTCGTCCCCGCGATCAGGCTATAGGGGTCGAGCGTCCCGAGGTCGGAAATCTTCTGCCCAACGCCCGCCAGGCCGCTATCCACCCAGGCCGGGTTCGTCGGCGTCGAGACGGTATGGGTTTGCTGCTTCTGAGTGGTCTTCTTACTCATCCCAGAGCCTTCCAGATTTCGCCATCATCACGTTCCTCGAACCCAAAGCGCTTCAGGATGCGCGCCCAACCGCGCCGGCCGTTCACAGAGGCCCATTCACAGCCCATGGACCGCCCCCAGGCCGCCATGCCGGGGATCATCGACAGAAGTTCCCGCATGTCCCCGCCAGCCAACCAGACGTGCATTCGCTTGGGGTCGATAACGCACTGAGTGACGAACGCGGACCGCTCTCCAGGCCACAGTTGGGCGTGACCGCTGCGGAGGTTGAGCAGAACGTCGGGCTCCGTGGTGTCTTCCATGGCCGGGATCAGCCAGGAGCGACACCGAACCCATTCACTTTCGACCACGGGCCTTCACGTCGAAGACCGGGCGCCCGATGCGGAACCGAGCAGGCAGGGAGTTGGCGGCGAAGCGGATGCGGAACAGACGCCCTGGGATCTTGAAATCGACCCGATCCTGGCTGGGCGCGATGGCGTAGGGGCCGAACGTGGTTTCGTCCCCTTCTGGATCGTTTCGCGTGATCACCGTCAACCAGACCGGTCCCTCTTGGTCCTTCAGGTCAGGCCAACAGGTGCGAGCAAGGATGGTGTTCTGATCGTCGAGCTCGATGTCGGACGTTTCGATGAAGCAGGACCGCGCGTTGTCTCCGTCCGCGGCGCCCTTCTCGTGCCAATAGATCGACCCGCTCGGGCTCACGCCGCAGGGGTAGGAGCTCGGCCCGGCGTCCACCATGGCGGAGCGCTCGATCTGGCCCTTGTGCCATGCCCCAGCATCGGGACCGGTGACGCAGAGGGAGACGTAGCGGCTGTTCTCGAAGCCGTCTCGGCTGTCGGGGTAGTCGAAGCGGACCTCGCCATATTCCGAGACCGTCGAGCCGACGATCTTGTCGCTCTGCGCGGCAGAGAGGTATTCCGAAAACTCCGTGCGCACCGGGCAAGGGATGATATCCACCGTCCCGCCCAGGGAGTAGACCCGAAACTGCCGATCAGGCCCGATCCAGTAGGCCGTAGAGCCGAACACCGCGACGGCGTTGGGGCCGATCAGACCGCACTTGTCGCCGACCCGCTCGAAGCCCCAGACCTTGCCGATTTGACCGTAGTAGGTCCCCAGGAACAGGCTCTGATTGGTCCAGACCAACAGAGAACGTCCCACCATCCGACCGGAAACGATCCGCCCACCGCCTGGCAGGATGTACTCCCGCGCCGTCGAGGCCGACGATGAGGTCGTGGTCCAATCGGTGTTATCGCCTACCGACGAATGCCGGATGCAGACCGGGTTGAAGGTTCCCGAGCCCTCTTCGTTACACCCGAGCGCGAACACCTGGCGGGTCGGCGCAACGAGCATGTAGGTCACGTTGTCGGGGGCGCTTGAGATCGCCGCAGCCTCTACGGCGGTGTTGTTAGACCACTCGAAAATCGTCTGCCCGCGTGGATTGCCGAGCAGCTTCTGACCCCAGGCCGCAAGGCTCCACGTCAGGGGGAAGTAGTTGCTTGCCGAGGGGGTCGAGTAGGTCCCTACCCCATAGGCGCCCGTACTCCACCCGACCGATCCGGTCCCGTTCTCAGCGCCAGGCGTGAAGTCTGCCGTGGGGGTGATGTCGTAGAGTTGCCCACCGATCCAGAGTTGCAGGGCCTCGTTGGTCCCGAACGCTAGGTGCAGGGCGTTGTTGGTGTTGTCGGTCCAGGCCAGGACCGAGCGGCAGACGCCGGTTAGAAGGTCGTCTGTGACGAGCTCCCAGCCCCCGACCGTCTCAGGCTTCGAGCCCCGGAACCGCACGCCGTCGCAGTCACCCCAGCGGCCCGGCGCGGCATAGGTCGTGTCATCCCCGATGATGCCGGGCGGGATCTCAAGCGCTATCCGCATCAGGCCCCCACCGCAGTCATGTAGGCTTGCAGGGCGTTGTGAAGGGCTAGGGTGTCGCCAGCAGTCAGGGCGGCGCCCATGTAGATCGCCCCAAGTTGGTTGGAGCTGAAGGTCGCGGCCCCCCCGTCAAAGTTGTAGGCAAGCACGTACATGCTCAGCGTCGATCCAGCGCGAGACGCCGCGACGACATTCGTCACGAAGGCGCCGTTCTTGTAGATGTCGAACGAGCCCGATGCGGTGCGAGTTACCGTCACGCTTCCAATGGCGCTCGCATTCACCGTTTGAATGGTGCCGCTATCCCTGACCTGATACAGCCCTGTGGCGTCTGAAAGCACGTAGGCGGAATTGAGGGTCGCTGTTTCGTAGGCGCCTAAATCCATCGCGCCGCCGCCTGAACCAGAGCGCAGCCAGCGCCCGAAGCTATGGTCGTTCTGGCCCCACTTCGGGCCGGAAGATGCCGCGTATCCGGTGTCGAGATAGGCCGTCGCCCCGTCCCCGGTGAACCCGCGATCCGCGGTGAACGTGGGCGAGTTGTGGGCGGTCGAGTTGTAGCTGCTGCTCACCCAGTTCAGCAGGGCATTGGCTTGGGCGTCAGCGGCGTAGACTTGCAGAACGTCCAGCTTCGGCCAGACCCCATCGCGGATCAGCGACGTGATCAGCCGATTGATGACGATCTGGCGAGCCCGTGAGGGCGTCGGCGACATGCGCGCAATAAGCGCCTTCGTCTCAGGCCGAAAGCTGGCCTGGCGCCAAAGCCCCCGGTTCCCGAAATAGGTCACGAACCGCCACCCCAGAAGCTGGCGGCGATCTTCGTGGCGTTGCCCGATCCGTCGATAGCCACGACCCGGCCAGAGACGATGCACCAGGCTCCAGCCGCGCCGGTCGTCGCCACAGGGGGCCCGTTGTCGCCCCATTGCCAAGCGGCGTTATAGGCGAGTTGGTAGGTGTAGGTTCCGCCGCTCGGAGGCTGAAGGACGCGGACCAGGATGTCATCGCCGACCTTACAGCCCGAGGGCGCCCCCAGGGTGCGGGAGGACCCGACGCCCGACGTCATGGTCAGCTCAGCCGCAGCGCCGCTGGAGACGTTCCAGGCCACGGTTGAGGCGTCGGTCAGCGTCTGCGAGGCCTGGGCGTCACGCAGCGCGCCGGGCGTGGTTGGCTTGGTCGTGCTTGTTCCGGTCCGCACGTCGGCCGCGGTCGCCAGCGACAGGTCGGAGATGTCCGCCATGACCAGCAGATGCGGAAGCCACGACGTGCCGTCGCAGTAGACGACCTTGCCCGTGTTCCCCACGATGGCCGGCAGAGAGCCCGTCGCGCCAAGCACCGCCTGGTCGATGTAGTCCTTCAGCCCGTGGCCGGAATAGCCCGCCTCATATACCCCAGAGGCGTCGCAGAAGACGACCACCTTGCCGGTCGGGGGAACCGCAACAGTCGCCCCGGCCCCCGTGGTCATGGTCACAGCGACGTTGGTCGCGTTCCAGACCAGATACTGCTTGGCCTTGCTCGGGATCGTCACCGTGGGCGCCGAAGAGAGCGTCCCGGTGAACTTCAGCATGGCCTGATAGGCCTCGAAGTCCGCCGCCGTGGTGGAGCTTGTCGAGGTCGTGAGCGTCCGATCTCCCGTCAGGGCGATGGCGACATAGCCCGCGATGCCCTTGGACAGGCGCATGAGGGCGTTGTTGAGCTTCGGATCGCCCCAGGCGTTCAGGCCCTCGCCTGCGGCCTGCTGCTCGACGCCGAGTTCTGCGGTGTAGCTGGAGGGCATTAGAGGTTAGCTCCAGTGTCCGCCCGCTTCCAATTCGTACCGTCCGAATGGGCGAGGCGCTTGAGGTCCGTGACGTAGACGACGCAGTTGATGAAATCCGCCGCGGTCGGGAGATTGGCTTGCAGACAGGCGTAGACCGGCTTTGGAGAGGCAGGCTCTTCGAGGATCGAGACCCGAGCCTCGAGGCCGGTCAGGTACTCCAGAAGCTGCGCTGACCCCTGGAACGGAGGCGCGGCCATCAGACGATGGACCCAGGCGCCACGGTCATGTTCTGCGGCCCTGAAGTGAGATCGCGGGCTTCCATGCCGTTGATGTCTGCCATCAGGGACCGGAAACGACTCCCCCAACGGTCGGCCATGTTGTCGTCTTCCTTGAACAGGTAGACGGCTTCCAGGGCGCCCCAGAGGTAGAGGTAGGGGTACTTCGTCAGGACGACGTTCGTGTCGCCATCAGCCGACAGGACGGTCGGGGTCTTGTAGTAGAGCGCCTTGCCTGTGGCTGAGCCGCTGAAGGCCGGCGCGAAGTGAAGCTGAGAGCCCTCAACCGCGACGCTGGTCGGGTAGGTGTCGGTTCCGTTCTTCGCCATCATGTCCGACGCCGCTTCGGCGCTGATCGTGGCGATGAAGGTTCGCGGGCTGGTGTCTAGATACAGGCGCTTGAACGCCAGGAAGCCGGTCGGCGGGCTCACGTACTCGGCATTGACCGTGATGTCGGCCGTCGCCAGGAGCACGTTGGCGCGCAGGCCCCGCGCGATCTCCTGGTGAGCATAGGCGATGAAGTCGGGAACGACGGACGTGATGTCCGTGTAGGTCGCCCAGGCCTCCACCGCCGTCTTGAGCTCGGCATAGGTCGAAATGCTCATCGGATGTGGCCGTTCTTGAAGTCGAGTTGGCCGTCAGCCGTGCGCAGCGCCGCCCAATCGGGGTCGGAAAGCTTCTGGAACCACCTCTTGCGCACGTCGGGGTCCGACATGTTCCAGGGATCCCAGCCCTCGTGCTGCTTCCAGGCGAGCATGATCGACAGCGGGACCGAGGCGACGCGGCGCATGGTCCGGTCCTGGGTGTAGCCGTCGTTGTGCAGCCGGGCGGCGCGGTTCTGCTCAATGAGCGGCGCCACGTCCTGCACCGAGTGGACGATCCCGCCCCCCTGCCCGTCGTCTTCCCAGTAGTGGGCGACGTCACCAGGCGCGGAGGGCGCGATCAGAAGGCTGCGGTCGCCCATCAGACGGCCTCGGCGAGCCCGCGTTCTTCGAGTTCATCGACGCTCTCGGAGGGCGCGTAGAAAAGATCGCCGTGCGAGAAGAACTCGTCACCAACGCCGCCCTCGTGAACGCCCTTGGAAATGCGGCCGGCGCCCTTCTTGAGCACGCGCATCTGCACGAACTCGCCGGGAGCGGCTTCCTTCACCTTCGCCTTGGCGCCCTTCTTAGGCTTCTCGCCGGGAGCGGCTTCGGGAGCGGCTTCCTGGGTCTCGGCGATAGGTTCGATCTGGTCTTCGGACATGTGGTCCTCGTGAAGATTGGGGCCGCCCAGGATGAGCGGCCCCGCTAGGGTCAGGTCAGGTCGGCCACGACCGCGTGAGCGGCCTCGTTGCGGACGACGAGGGTCGCTTCCATGGTCATCAGCTCGCGGTTGCTATCGCCGGTCTTGGCGAGGGCTTCCGTCTTCACGCCGTCCAGGCTCGCCACCGCAGCCATCGACGGATCGACGAGCGCGATGTCGCGGGTCAGGCCGTACGGGTGCGGCACCAGAGCGATCTCGTTGAAGTCGCCCACGTAGACGTCAGCGCCGGCGATGATGGTGGCTTGGCCGCGGCCGGTGACTTCCTTGCGGATGTCGGCGATCCCGGTGAAGGCCGAGAACTGCTGCTTGTGGGTGGCGCCCATGAAGGCGACCTTCACGTCAGCCCCGGTGTTGAAGGCGGTCGCGAGGGCCGCTTTCACCAGAGCTTCGGTGAGGGTGCGCTGAGTGCCGTTGGTCGCAGCCGAGACAGTGCCGCCCGAATAGCCGCCATCGGAGCCGCCAGAGCCGCGGCTGTCGTTGGTGGTGATCCAGGCCAGCAGGCCAGCAGAACGGCGCGGGGTCGAGCCGGACTCGTCGTTGCTGGCGTAGTTGCCGATGAACCGCTTTTCCATGTCGCGGCGGATTTCGACGCCCTTGATCACGCGCTGGCGGACCAGCTCGGACGAGCGGCCAGCCATATCGACGAGCTCTTGCGTGCGGGAGACGCCGTAGGCCTTGACGAAGATCTGGCAGAAGTTCTTGAGCCGGGTCGTGGTGTTGGCGGCCAGGGTCGGCGCGTCGTCACCTTCCACCGCGGCGTTGGTGGCGTCGGCGGCGGCCAGGCTCTCGGTCTGCCATTCGTGGGTTCGGGCCTTGGCCTTGCCCTTGCCGATCATGGAGACGAAGGGGGTCTTTTCCGGCGCGACGCGGTAGATCACATCTTCCAGGTCTTCGCGCTGGCCGACCGACGAAGCGGTCGAAACGAGGTTAGTAGGAACGGTCATATCAGCCTCTTGAGGTCAGATAGGCCACCGCGTCGTCGATGCTGCCGGTCTTCTGGAAAGACCTTTTGGCGGCTTCGGCGGCGGCCACTTTTGCGGGGACGTGCGGTTGCGCGGCAGTCGGCCGAGAGGCCGCTTTCGGCGCAGGCGCAGCGGGTTTGGGGGTGGCGGGCTTGGCCTTCAGCGCGGCTTGGGCTTGATCCCAGAGCATCGCCTTGTGAGCGATCAGCATCTCGCGAGCGCTGATGAGCTGCACGGCGTCGAGGCCGATGCCTTGGTTCAGCAGGTAGGACGTCACAGCCTGGCGGCTCTCGGCGCCCTTCTTCACGTCGGACACATCCGGCGCGAGGTCTGGGGCGATTTCGGCCAGAACCTTCCACTCAGACCGGACGAAAGCGGTGTTCGCCTCGATCTGGGCTTGCTCGTTCGCCTGGCGAAGCTGGACGAGTTGGGATTGCTCCTTCTCGTACTGCGTCTTGAGGCGGAACGCGGCGTCGGTCCCGTGTTCCTCGGCGACCTTCTCCCAATCCGGCTGACCTTCACCCCATCGGGATTTGAAGGTCTGGACGGCTTCGGGAAGGAAGCTGTTGAGGCTTTCGGCGAGCTTCTGAATGCTCGCCATTTCCTGCTGTGCGGCCTCGGCTTGCGCCTTGGCTTCCGCCTTGGCCTTGGCGGTGACTTCCTCTCGCGGCCCCTCTTGCGCCAGGATTTCGGCCTGGAGTTCGGGGTCGAGTTGAGCGAACTTCGCCTTGGCTTCCGGTTTCCAGTAGAGCGGCGCTTCGAGCCGGGTTTCGGCCTGCTCTTGCTCCTGCTCAGCTTCCCCGCCTTCGGGCTGTTCGGGCTCTTGGGCGGTCTCATCGGCGGCACTGGTGGCCGCTTCGATCTCTTGGTCAGCGGCCGGCGCGTCCTGCGCGCTCTGCTGCTGGGGTTGGTCCTGTTCGTCGGGCGTGGTCAGCAGCGCAACCGCGCTGTCAACGTCAAGCGCCCCGGCGTCCGAAACTTCGGGGTCCATCAGTCACCTTGTGGTGGGGTTCAGTGGTCGAGCCTGGTCAGGCCCGCTTGCGAAATGGCGCTTGCCGCCAGCAATCCGTCGTCGATCACGTTCCGAAGGGCCTTGCGCACCGCATCCACGGTCTGGGCCGCACGGTGGAGGGTCAGAACCTTCTCGGGGTTGTTCGGAGAGGTCTCGACTAGGGCCTGCATGATGGCGCCCCGGACCTCATCGAAGGCCCATTCGACCTCTTCGAGCTCGCGAGCGGCCCGCTGGCCTCGCGCCTGGCGTTCGCGGTCATCCATCAGCCCGGTTCCCCGCCCGGATAGACTTCAGACGTGCCGCCAGCCGGAACCTGGGCGCCGGTCATCAGGTCCACCATGCCAAGCTCGCGCTTAAGCTGGATTTCAGCAGCCAACTGCTCGCGCTTCAGGGCCAGTTCCTGATCCACTTGGTAGCGCTTGAGGGTCATTTCGGCCTCAAGACGCTGTGCGGCGAGTTGGTGGTCGAGTTCGGCCTTGCGGATCGACGCGGCGGTATCGGCCTTGACCTTCCCGGCCTGGATCACAGCCTGGGATTGGGCCTTCTGGCCCTCAAGCTGCATCTGCTTTTCGACCTTCACCACGTCGGGGTCAGGTTGAGGCGGTTGGGGCTCCTGCTTCTTCGGATCGGACCAGAACCGCTCGGGCGCCTTCGATCCGACAGTGCGTTCCCAGGCCACCAGGGCGCTATGGGCGTTGTCCGCGTCCAGCAGCGGCCCGCTCAGGCCACCTTGAGCCGCGGCGAGGCGTTCCATGAGCGCAATACGCTGGTTCGCGACCATGATGTCGTGATCCCGGCCAGCCGAGCCGATCCCAACCTCAATCGCCAGGTTGTAGCGCGCCGGCCATTCAGCAGGCATGGCGCTCTGCCATTGTCCGCCGATCTTGGCCTGGATGGGTTCGTGTTCCTCACTCATGTACTCGCGAAGGGCGCCGTGAACTCCGAGGAACAGGTCTTTGATCAAGGTCTCGGCGAACATGCGCGCGATCATCCGAACCCGCTTCTGCGCGGCTCCGATAAGCACTCGAGCGCCAGCGGCGGTGTCGTGCAGCGTGTCAGGGTTCAGGCCCTGCGCGTTGCGCACCACACCCGACCGGCTCTCGGCCATGGTGGAGGCGTATTCCAGGGACGGGAGGACTTCGCCCATGGTCCCCGACGAGATCGGCCGCACCGCACCCGGCGTTTTCACCCGGATCGGCGAGCCCGGCTCGTTCCGCAGGAGGTCGGAGATCGTGAACTCGCTTGCCTGGGTCTCGGCGACTTCCATGCGCTGGTTGAGCGCGAAATAGATGCTGTCCAGATGGCTCCGCAGGAGCACGGTCTTGATCTTCTGGACCTCAATCAGGAGGTCGGCCACCGAGAGCCCGTGGAATCGGTGTGGAACGAGGTAGGGCGTACCAGCCGCGAACGGGATGACGTTGACCTGTTCCTTCTCAATGAAGGTCTTCTCTTCGGCGTCTGTGGTGATTTCCCACAGCTCAAGCTTGCCGTCGCCGTCGAGGTCGATGCGCAGATAGTGCTTGCGGGTCTCGACCATGCGCAGATCGTCGGGGCTGTTGTCGTCAGCCTGGTTGTGCTCTTCGGCGGTGTCGCGCTCTTGCTCCACCGAGCCGTTGCGGATGGTGTAGAGCGGCAGGCTGCGGGCGATCTCCGGGTCAACGCCACGAGCGATCAGATCCTGAACCCGAGGCCGCGACCTCATGCAGCAATAGGTCGTATCGCGCAGGCTCACCGTGTCAGGCGAGACGGAGAAATCCTCGCTCGGCACGGCCATGATCTTGACCTTGCCGTGAAGCTTCTTGTTCCCGAGCGAGACCTTGCCCGCTTCCGGGTCCTGAGCCTCCAGCATCTGCCCGGAGATTTCCGCAATCGCCTGGGCGAGCGGCGCCATCTCTTCGGGGACTTCGCTCTCGACCTCGAAGGTTTCCTCTTCCTCAAACCACCAATGGATAATCCCGGTCTTGGTGATCAGGCTGTCCTTGACGGCCGAGGCGATGGCGAGGAAGCCCTCGTTCTCCTGAAAGACGACGTGCTGGACGACTTCGGTCTCGTCCTTGGCCTTCTGCTCGTCCTCCGCGCCCTGCGGAATGAACGTCGCCACGTCCTCGCCGCCGGTCAGAACCTCCATGAGGTCGGGGAACACGGTCTCGACGGCTTCGAGGACAGACCGATCAACAACCGACGAACGCCCCTTGGGCGCCGGGACGTCATCCATTTCGCCCTTGTAGTAGGCGAGGTTGCGCTCGCGCTCGGTCGTCAGCGCGCCAGAATTGCCGTCGCCGAAGCCGATGGAGCGCTTGCGCTCTTCACCGACCATGCGCAGCAGATCGGCGTCAGAATAGGCGAGCTTCTTGCCGTCTTCCTTCTCGGTCTCGCTCACCTAGACCACTCCCATTGAGGGCAACTCAAGCTTGGAGGTGCGAGGCTTGATGGAGGCGAAACGCCGCATCATCATCGCGTATCGGCTAGCGCTGATCACGTCGTCGCGCTCCTTCACGATGAGCCCATCCTTGCGGTGATAGATGCGGAACTCCTGAAGCCAGCGGCCACAGGTCGAGAACACCTTCCACCGGCCCGTTTGCATTCGGGTCAGCATTTCCAGCACGCCAGCTTCGAGGCCGTTTGAGCCGTCATCGAACGTCGCGCGCTCGGGCAGCATCTTCAGGCCCTGGCCGCGGTACTGCTCCGCAAGCTGCTCACCGGAGCCCTTGTCGTGCTGCATTCCATCGTGCGGCCAGGCGACCGGAACCCACGGCCCCCAGCCCTTGATCGCCGCGGCATGGATGATCGGCGTAGCCTCGCGTTGGGCGTAGTCGCTGACCACGTACAGACAGTCGTTGTCTCGGTCCCAGGCTAGGCGGGTTGCGCCGAAAGGGTGATCCCAGCCGAAGTCGATCCCGACGATTTGCGGCCAGTGCTGCGGGATCGCGATGGGATCAACCGTGATGGCCTCTTCAGCCACCGGGAAGACCCGGCCCGACCCCATCGAAGGGATGCCCTTGGTCCGCGCCTCGCGCTCGTGCTCCGGGTAGCTCGCAATAATCGCCGCGCGCTGCTCCGGGGTGTAGTGCTCCGCGTCCTCAATCGTCATGGTGACGACGGAGCGCGTCATTGCTGCCCCAGGAACATCGCCACGACGTCGGACATGCCGAGCAGCGGGGTGAAGGTGATCATGGTCATCCCCCCCGTCGCGTTCGTGCGCGTCAGGCCTTCCATGTAGATGTCGAGCGGCGGTTCCTCATCGAACCACACCCCGTCCAACGTCTCGCCCTGCCACTTCTGCCGGCCCTGGTCGTAGGACTTGAAGCCCAGCGTGGAGATGCCTCCGCTCACATGCTTGACGAGCACGTTGTCGAGGCTGTCAGCCACGCCCATGCGCCGAGACCAATCGTGCAGCGCGTCGCCGGGGATCATGCCGGTTCCCCAGGCGCTTTCATTCTTGGGCTCTCCGACCAGAAGACGCTGAACGCCGTCGCGGGTGACTTCGCTCGTCTTCGAGCCTGCCCACCAGCGCACCGGGCGATCCCATCGGCGCCCTTCCCACCAGGCCGGATATTGGCCCGTCAGGTGCATCGCGACTTCAGCCGCGCCGCAGTAGGTCTTGCCGAGCTGGTTCCCGGCCATCAGCAGGCGTTCGCGGTGAACAGCCCCTTCAGCGTGAAACTGCCGCTGCTTGGCGTACGGCGCGTACTCAGTGAGCCGTTGCCGATCCTTGCGGCGCTTCCGTTCCTCCAGAAGGGACAGCAACTCCGACTTCAAGAATGCTGGCGAGCTGTCGGATGCGAGCGTCAAGCTGCTCATCGGTGAGGTCGCTCACGGTTTCGATCTTGAACTCTTTCGGCAGCAGCGAGGCGATCACCTTGACGTAGGCGTCGGGCTTCTCAGCGCGCACCTTCTGGATGGTCTCGACGCCGTGCTTGTCGAAGTCGTCGTGCAGCGCCTGAATGAACGCTTCGCCCAGCGCATTGCGCGAGCCCTTGGGTCTTCCGCCGTTTCCGCTATTGCCCGCTACAAAGCGGCCTTTGCTGTCTTGCTCAGGCTTTGGTTTGTCGGTCATTTTGAGATAAGCCGCGCAGTTGTTGTGCGTGATGGGCAAAGACCTCACGCATCACCTCAACCGCCTCAGCGGGCAATTCATCCCGCATGGCGTCCAGGCGGTTGGCGAGGCCGATCATGTGGTTTCCCCACACATTCAAACCCTCTCCGCGTCGATACATCGGTTCCCGGCGCGCACCCTCGTCAAGGTCCGACCGGAACGTGTTCGACACCGCCTGTTGATCCATATCAGTACACCGCCGCGAACGGACCGAGGGCGGTCGTGAACGTGGTCGGCGGGAGTGCTGGGATCAGCACTTCTTCTTGCCCTTCTTGGACATGGTGAAATCACCCGCTTTTCGCGTGAGGGGCTGAAACGCAAAAGCCCCGGCGGTTAGGCCAGGGCTCGGGTCGCTTTGCGACAGGTCCGAAATTGTAGGTGTTCGGGTTCCGCGTCAAGCGGTGCGTTGCGCCTTGTCGTTATCCGCACGTCTTACGGATCGCACTCGCATCTTTTTCGTACTTCATACGCATTTACCTATTGCGCCCGTCCTGATTATCCGTATTATGTACTCATCAACGCGGAGACAGAGACATGACCAACGCCGCCATCCAAGCCATCGCCGAAACCATGTACGCTCAATTGGTTGCTTGGCAGCAAGCTGATGAACCGGTTTGCATGAACTGGTACGCTGAATTTTGCGCGGTCGAGGAAGCGGCTTACTGCCTCAACTTCGCCAAGAGCGCGGCGTGAGCTTTGTAAGCCCTCCGCATTTAG
Source organism: Epizoanthus fatuus (assembly GCA_025434785.2). Lineage (NCBI taxonomy): Eukaryota > Metazoa > Cnidaria > Anthozoa > Zoantharia > Epizoanthidae > Epizoanthus > Epizoanthus fatuus. Next base: position 3,450 of record JAOCZQ020488485.1, on the reverse strand, counting down.
GCTTATCGGACAACAGGTTTAGCGGTCTTCTCAGAGAGATAGAGGAGGCCGCTAAAGACTGCACAGACCTAAGCACGCTTAGAAAGGTAGAGGCCCGTTTGCGCCTGCTTTCTCAGGCCGTTCGCGGTCACTTATACGATTTGGAAAACACAAATGACCCCCGCTGAACTTCAGAACGCCCGTAAAGTGCTTGGCGAGATGTGGGGCTTTGGCCGCGCCCTGCATCGTTCTGAAATGGGCCGTGCTTGCGGTCTAGGCCCCCGTGATCCGGGTCAGATGATCAGGAAGTATGAGGAAGGCAAAGCCTCCATTTCGCCTCCCATGGCTATCCTTGTTCGGCTGTACCTGAAAGGGATTATGCCGCCGGATGGGCTGGAGGGGATCAGGCGTTAGGTGGGGTCTGATAGGGCCGGCGCGCTGGGCGGCTTGGCATAGGCGTTCAAGGTCGCTCACAGCTCCACCTCTGCAATCTCAATCGCCCTCACCAGGGCCTGTGCGTTGCGTTCAAATGCCCGGCCCTTGCCGAACGAGGACAGGGCCTTGTTCAAGGCGACCACGCCGTGAAAGATCACCAGGCAGTCGGGGTCGTCCTTGCACTCTCGAAAGATCCGCATCTCAGCGGCGCAGATGGTGTTCGTGACCTTCGCTCTTCGGAAGCCCTCGGCCACGATGCGCTCAATGTCGGTTGCGCTCTGGCCTGCGTCTCCGTAGTTCAGGGCGCCAAGGTCGGTTCCTCGCGCATCGTACAGCGCACGGAAGGCCAAGGCGACCTCAAGATGTCGTTCGGTGAGCCACCCTCCCCGCTTCAGCGCGACAAGGCGGTCGCGGTCATCAACGCGCATGGGGCCTGCCTTGGGCTGGGTGACGGTCTCTCCGCGAGCCGTCGCCAAGGCTTCCGTCTCAGCCGCAGCAGCATCCCGCCAAGCCTTGTCGTCCCGTGCCGCTGGCGCCCGCTCCAGGGCCGCGAGTTCAGCCGCTGCGGCTTCCCTCTGGCTGTCCTTCAGATCGTGGCGCTCCAGCTTGCGCTTGAGACGGTCGAAGCGCTTGATCTCGTCAGGGCCTCGGCCTCGTTCGTGGGCGGGAAGTTCGATCTTGAGCGTGGTCATCACCCGTCCTCCCGATTGCGTCCGCGAGGCGGCTTCCCGCCGTAGAACTCGCCCTGAAACACCTCGTCGCTCGAGCGCTTGCCGCAGCCTCTGGACCATGGCGCCGGCTGCTTCAGGGTCAGTCCCAACTTGCTCAGCAGGGACATGAAGTCGCCGCGGTCGCGCATCATCCGGTATCCGGTGAGCGTGCGCGGTTCGAGCATGGTCCCGTTCAGCTCTGCCCCGAAAAGATAGCTGTCGGCGAACTCCGGGCTCGTCGCTTCAGCAACCGCAACCCAGAGCGATGACGGGACGTCCAGGCTGTACCTTGGCTTGGCGGTCATTGGCTCACCGCCTTCCGCGCAGCCATGTCAGCCGCTTGGGCCAAGATGCGCTCGCGGAGTTCGTCGAAGTCTGCGACCGATCCGAGTTGTCGCCATTCTTCCAAATCAAAATCATCTTCGCCTTCGAAGAGGGTAGAAGGGCTTATATGCCCTTCTACCTCTTCTCTGGCTTCTGGCCTCTGAGTTGAAGGGTACCTTGAAGGGTACCTTGAAGGTCGCACTTTTTCTCCTTTGTTTTCATGGCTTTGCTCGATAGCCGATCTCTTCGCTTTTCGGCCTTCTTGCGACCTCTTGAAATCGTCGGTCATGCGCTTCGAGTAGACGACGCCCGTCCGCGTGGTGCGGCAGACGCCAGCCGTTTGGAGTTCGACAAGCAGCGCTTGGACCTCCTCCGGGCTGGCTCCAACGACACGGGAAAGCACATCGCTACTGACAGGCTGATCGCCGATCAGGAGGTGTCCGTAGGGCTTGGCTTCGTGCATGATGCAGAGCATCTCCATCCAAAGCCCACGGGCTGAGAGGGACACGGCGCGGAGGGCTTGGTCGCCCCGCCAGTCGCGCGGATAGAACTTCATCCAGGGACGGTCGCTCATGCCTCCCTCCCCGCACCAAAGAACCCGAGAGGCGCAGCGCACCACGGGCAATAGGTTGAAGGCCCGATGGCGCACGTCGCAGCCAGGCCGCAGGCGCAGGCCCTCTCGCCGTCCGTCAGGGGGCGAAGATTGGCTGGACGGGCATGTGGGAAGGCACGCACTGTCGCCGGGGCCTGGGCGGGCTCCTGGCGGCGTTGGGGTGGGAGGTCGAAGAGGTCGGTCATTCCTTCCCCCCGAACAGCGGAAGCGCCTCGACCGTCTCCTGCTTCTTGCCAAGTTCCTGGGCGGTCAGCTTGCCCTCGCCGTTGGCCCAGGCGATGCGGCGGTTGATGTCAGCGACGTACTCTTCCTCGCGCTCAATCAGGACGCAATCTCTCCCCTCGCGCATGGCCGCAAGGCCCGTGGTTCCGCTACCGGCAAACGGGTCCAAGACCACCCCACCCGGGGGGCAGACCATCCGCACCAGCCAAGCCATGAGGTCGACCGGCTTAACGGTCGGGTGTTTGGAGCCTAGGCGGTCGGTGGCGTCGGCTTTACTTCCGTACCAGAGCCGCTTTGATTTTTCGCTCGATGCCGATGGTCTTTCCTCGGTCGTCAGCGTGCTCTCGGCGATGGCATGAAATACAGAGCCAAGTAATTGCTTCAGGCTTGGCGTAGTCAGAATGGTGTCGGTGCTTTCCCGGCCCTCCACATACAGCGCAAGGTGCTGGCGCAGGATTTGCGCGCTGCGCTCGGAGATAGAAACCGGAGACGGTTGTAATTCCGGGTCTTGGCCGCGCCGCGTTGCTGCAAGACTTTGAGCAATAGCGGTTGCGCATGAGCCGCACAGGTTCCCCGCAGACTTCACATTTTGGGCGAGGCTTGACAGACCCGGCGTCGCCGCAGGCCCGGCTGCAGTATCGCTGCCCGCTTGACGGTGGCGCGAGGAAGGGAGTTCCGCATCTGTCGCAAGGCCGCTCGACGCTTGGTTCTTGACCTCGCGCACGGGCGGTTGCGAGCCCACTGCATCGCAGGGAGCAGTAGCGGCGCTCTGGGTGTTTTCGGTCGGAGAACTCGGCTCCGCAGTGTTCGCATTGCATGGCGAAAGTTTACTCGAGAAGACACCCGAAGGACAACCGCAAAGACCGCAAAGGTCATCAGGTTCAGTAGCATAGAAGAACCGGGCGGCGGAACCGGAGTCGCCGCGATGCTGCGACGCCACCCGCTCTCGCTCGCCCAGCACGTTGCTGATGGCGTTGCTGGGTTCGGTTCCCCGGACGGGCGCAAAGGCCCCGGCCTCAGACGGGAAAGCGCCCACGACCTCCGGCGACCCGTCGTGGACGATGTTGGCGGGCCAGCGGGCGGCCGGTGAAGCATCGCCGCCGCGAGGTTTGTCGTGCAGACCGGTCTTGATAGAGCCGTCTGCGCTGGTGGCGCCAACCGGGAACG
>JAOCZQ020487428.1:0-10582 GCA_025434785.2 Epizoanthus fatuus | reverse complement strand
CCGCGGCCGTCCCCGCCGAGCCCCCCAGCGGTTTTTCGTGACGTAAGCGTACGAGATGACACCCCCTGAGTACTGTGTGCCACCCCTTCCTGCTCTGCTTGGCAGCAATAGCATTCAGAGAAACCATGGGAACCCCCCTAGCGCGTGGCTATGACCCCCTGAATCTTAGTAGATGGCCTGTTAGAGATATCTCTGACAATGAGAATACCATCGAAAATGAAGGGACAAAACGCGTGCCAGTGGTTGATGATCAATACGACTCAAAGGTGCAATAAAAGCTGCATTTATGAATATTGTAAGATTCACAGGCAAAAGCAAAAACTAGGACGAGTAACGCCGGTTCCGTGTCGTAGTTGTGGGGTGGGAACGCAGTCGCAATCTCGTTTGTGCACTGCTTGCGGCGCACATAGGGTGGTTCAGAAGCTTGCTTACGCAGAAAAGAAAGCGCGGCGGATATTCAGTGCAGTTCTCCAAGAGCTGGTATCGTCACCCCTTTTAGAAATTTACCAGCCATAGAGTATACCCGTAAAGGATGGATGAATACATCGAAGAGATATTGAATGACATGCCCGACTCCAGGGCACCCTCCACTCTAGCAGCGATAGTCCACAATATCCTGGACGAGGACATCCCCGAGGATGTCAAACACACGCTGCTCATGCCGCTAATCCCGGAAAAAGCGCGGCCACAAGGCGCTGAGACAAAGGCTCCCAAGATAGTCGAGTCATGGCGCGAATTCGATCCACTCTCTCATCACGAAGAGAGGGAACCCGAAACCTTGACTGACGGGCAGTACTACTCCCTGTTTGTGGGAGGTGCCCATCGCCTGTTTCCATCCGGTGATGCAACGATGTTGGGAGAGCTCATTATCCCCGAGACCTACAAATAGATTCGCGAACTGGGTGAAAGTGGTATCATCGAACCAAAACCAGTCGTGCGCGGCCCTGATATCGACGAGAACAGTTCGGTATGGTGGATTTCTCATGAAGGCGCGAACTTGAGAACAACCGCGCTTCTGCCTGAAGTACTGGAAATGCTGGAACCTAATCAGCGCTACAGGCTCTTTACAGTGGTCGGCAAGACTCCCGTAGAACCCCTAGCGCCAGTATCGGAGGAGGAGGGACGTTCGGAGCACAAAATGGGAGGGTCATTGGTGAAACGAGGAGACAAAATTACCATCGGTGCTATGGAAGGCATAGACAGTAACATCTGGGAAAAAGGACGTGAATATCTCATCTACGTTCGCTACGAGCTTCGGCCCCTGCCAGTACAAAATGGGGAACCTGGACCAATGTACACGCCCGAAGAGGACGCAACCTTTGCTAACTGTGTAGTCGGTTATGTGGCCGATTACCTGAGGAACAGGTGCACGGCACGTTCTTTGGGGCTGACTAAAAAGCGAACAAAAGTGCTCGAGAATTTTGACGAGAAACTAGCCACGGCGGGATGTACCAAAGAAAATTTGTTTCAGCTCGAAAAAAGCTGGAGATCAAACTTGTGGCAGTGGACGCTTTAGGTAACACGCTTTGGGAATCTGGCAGGTACGACAAATGATACACGCGCGTCACAATCCCATGTCACAACAATCGTGCGCGGGCTGAGATTCCCACTGATCCGCCATCTATCACGAGCACCCATGGCCATGATCCCGAAGCAGAAAAAGAGCTGCATGCTTTGTATGAAGACAAGCCTTTGACTAGCGCTAGCGTTAAGACTCGCGAGGTCAAGATACGCGAGACGTTGATCCGCTGTGTCAACAGGGCCATTCCCCGAAGTTCACGAATATGGTTGTGCGAGCACGTAATAGTCGCGCATGAAGGGAAACTGTACTGCTCTCAAAAGGATAGCGCTGTTATCGATCGCGCCTTCACGGACGAAACAGGACACGACCCTGAGTGGCTACCCGAGGATCATCCAGCCTATCAAGAGTACCTGGAGGCCACTCACTCGATGGGTGGAGCGACGGGTACGAGTGGAGGCCCGAGGCTGCGTGGGATTCGAAACTGAGTGGCAGCTTGCCACAACAAGGGCCTAGCACCGCACCAAGCCTTCCAGCAGACCTCGAAGTACCTCGCTGGTCAAGGCGGCTCGGGGAAGACTGAATGGGCCGTGAAGACGTTCAAGGGACGAAAAATAGTGGTACTAACTCCTGAAAACGACCTCGCAGAATACCATAGAAATAATCCTCGTCTTACCAATGATGACAAGCCAGTCAATGCGCAGACATACCACCACTACCTCTGCATACCAGCAGACAAGCCGATAGAGGACTAGGACCCAACTTCGCTCGGACACAGACTGGACCACCTCGCCGAAGTCATCATCATCGATGAATGCTGCAAGATTCAAACCAAAGTACTGCGCTATATCCTAACATACCTTGCTACCCGTCCCTGTCAGGTAGTTTGTAGTGGCGACGTTGACCAGGTGCCTCCCTGGGGCGATAAATAAGGCCCTCATGCCATGATTGAGGAGTGGGCTGGCCCTGAGAATGTGCGATGGTTCGGCACGGATTACCGATGTACGTGCGAAAAGTGCAATCTCCCTTACAGCATGTGTAAAAACAACGACGAGGCTCCTTGCCATGGCAGGCCGACCTCAAGGTTGAATGACATAAAAGGTCGTATACGGCGACAAACGGACACGACTCAGCTCGAGGTATTCAGAGAGGAATGGAATGGTGTTGAGTTTGAGTCAGCGATCAATCAAACGCGACCAGATGACGTTTGGGTGTGCTCGACCAACAAGATGGGGTGCAGCGGCTGTTGCTAGAACGTCATCAACAGAGCTATCCAGGCTCTTCCGCAACCATAAGATTCGACCCTGATCCTAGCGTAGCGCACCGTTATAGAAAGCAAGGGCAACCAGTAAAAATACCTGGATCAAGAGAGAGAGAGTTGCCGCATACAAAGGCACGTTAGTAAAGGTCCCTCTGGATATCGTCCTACAAGGACTGCCACTAGAATGGAAATATACTGGCTGGGGCCCCGTCCATCGCGTGCAAGGCAAGAAGATACAAGCGCCAAGGCGTCTCTTTATCGTAGATCACAGCCTAGAGGGGTGGATTATTACCAATGCTGTCTACACCGGCATCTCTCGTGTATGTAAAGCAGACCAAATTGTGCGCGTTCTGCCTCCGAACAACGCTCCTGGACCACTGATCCCTACGCAACTGCAATCTACACCTAGCGAAGAGCTCATAACCGCAAGACTGAAGCGATACAGGCGTAGAGATACGACGAGCAAAAGGGACGCACCAGATACATGCACGGGTGCACACCACAAGCTTACTGTCGAGCACGTGCTTGACATGGTTACTGCCGCAGAAAATAAGTGTGTGGTCTTCTCCGGGGCTACACGAAATGCCACGGGCAGACATTCAGTATCGACCGCCTGGATGACAGCCAGGGCCACTACAAGTGGAACGTCCGGCTGATGTGTCTCCGCTGCAATAGGAGGCACAAGTGCTAGGCGACGCGGAGTTGGGAGTGGGTGAATCCATGCTTGAAGTAGGACGTATAGTACAGGATGGGCTGCCCGGGCTCTATAACTCGCTTCAGGATGGGATACGTCCTGCTCGTCCACCAGGGGTCGGTTGCGCGCCGCCGGCCTTTCTCCTGCAGATCTTCTTCATTCAGAGGAACGTCAGTCTGGGGGGTGCCCTTTTCGGATACCAACAGAGGCACTCGCTTCATTTTGATGGCTTTCGCTGGAGGCAAGCCGGTCATTCGCGTCTTTGTGGCATTGATGTCAGCAACGACTATGGGCAAAGCTGAGATCCACTCGCGGTTGGTTTTTCCGGTCGACAGCTCTTTGGAGTACTGTGCGCGGAAGAGTCGTTGCGCGAGCGAACGGTGGAATGACTCGGCAAAGGCTTGGCTTCTATGATGGCCGGGTTCCACTCGTCGTATCGCTCGTCGTATCTCTACGCCATGGTCCATTAACAGCTTCGTGGTTGCACCTTTGAATTCGGTTCCGTCATCGACCATTAGCACTTTAGGCCAGGTCAGCGGTCCTTCTGCATATATGCTAGCCAACTCACGCGAGACGACTGCAGCCGTTTTGGTTTTCAAAGGGCGGGCAGCTTTATAGCGAGAAGCAACGTCAACTACAGTCAGAGCATACTTGTACCCGCGATCAGTGGGTAGAAACGAGAGATCGGATTGATGGATGCGATTCGGTATCTCCTCGGTAAAGTGTGCATAAGTGGTTGGTGGCGGTTTCGTTTGAGTGTAGCCACCTACAGGCTGTGATGTGATCCACTTGCGTATCATATCCACCGCAGCCGAGCCTTTGGGTAGTTTCGCATAAAGGGCAGTCACTCCTTGAAAGCCGCCTCGACTATACTATATGGGGCGCAGAAAAGCATCGAGGTTTTCATCAGACATTCGTTTTACGGTTTTTTTAACGCCCAGGCCCAGCTTCTGTTTGGACTGAATCATGTTCCGGACGAGGGCGTGCCCCCACTGTCGCTCCTTGTATGGGATGGCGTCGAGAGCAGCCACCATTCTGCGGTCGGCTTTGTTTTTGCACTTTAGCGAGCCCTCTGGACAAACCGCATAATCCACGTCATGCTGTATCGCCACCGCGTCTGTCTTGCCCGTCGGCGGCTCGTACACCTCCAGGATCTTCCCATCGGGCTCCCACCTGACTTGTTTCTCCAGCAGGTTGCCGGGACCGGTGTAGCGGTGACAGGGTAGAGTGAACCCTTTCTTCGGAGTTATCTTCAAAATCTGTTTGTGAATGTCGAACCCGCTACCCAATTGATCAAAAGTCTCTGAAACCCCCCGGTCAATCATTTTACCTGTCTGATCCTTTATATACGACGAAGCCATGTTTTTTGCTGTTTTGCTTTTGATGGCTTCTTTCGCCCCCGCCTTACCCAATTCCTAGAGGCTTTTCATATCGGTCTCTAACAACACGTCTCCAACCCCTCCCCCAGCCTGAGCCGAAACGAATTTGGACTTGGTGATACCGCAGCTTGCGCATACACATCGTTGCATTAGTCGCCCGTTCTTGGCCGTCTGGTAGCGTTCACTCCCCGGTACACATGGGGTCTGTTTCTTTTCTTTCACACAATACGATGCCATCCTATACTATTGGGGCAGTTATTTGAAGTATGCTTTGATGAACTCGTGGTTCACTCGCTGGTCCTCATATCGAATAACGGGTTGTGAATCACATCTAACAAGGGGGTTCCTTTTTGCCGTTCCAGGAGGTAGTAGAGACACCACCAACCGCACAGCACGCTCGATCGCTCCTGAATCTCGTCTCCGCTATAGATGATAGACGGTCCGAGGAAAGCGGCGATCTCCTTCGGCATCACCAGCCCGAATGAGTCAAAGTATTCGGCAGGTTCTTTACTGCAAGTTCGGTAGCAGACCCAGTGGGTCCCAGGGCCACTCACCGCATCTAAATTCACGAGGCCGCACTCTTCTCTGCGGGGTTTGCGAGGCATTGTGTCCCGGCTGAAAAAAACCCGAAAGTTTTTAATGCCAAGTTCGTCCACCAACCGAAGCAAGTCGAGGTTGGTTAGAGGAGCGCTCCTAAGATGGGGACCCCATTGAAGGGGCTGTTTTTGCCCAGTAGTAACCCTTTCCCCCCCTTTTTTTTACCCTTCCTACTCCCGCGTACAGACGCTGGTGGTAGGTAGGTCCTCCGTGTGCCTGCAAGCGCAGCGGGGTCCACCTGTAGGCCACGCCCGCGAGCGCTGCCGCCCGTGAGCGCTTTGAGGACCATGGGGATACCGATGCTCGCCGGCAAGGTCCCCAGGAACCCACCCTGCTGTTTCTTTGTTAGCTGAATTTGCACGCCAGAACCCGACTGTAGTGCCCCTACGATCTGCTCCTTCTGTTTCTTGTTGAGGTAGTTTTTGTATTGGATTAGCTTGTCCACCTTGTCTTGGGGTACAGAGAAGAGCCCAGACCCTTCTTTTGGAAGGGCTTTGTTCACCCCCCAGTTGGCAAAGCCCGACAGAGCGCTTGTGGCCAACGGGGCGGCCAATTAACTCTGTCATGGGAGCGCGGCAGCGCTCAATCGAGTCAGGGTAGGTATCAATGCCTCGAGAAAGCCGCCTTCCTGCTGAGTCAGGCTGATATCGATCTGGGCCCCAGTGCCCGATCGCTTGGCTTTCTCAAGCCGGTTCACTTGCCGTTGGGTCAGCAGCACCTCGTCAGGTCCACTGAGCTGCTCATGCTTAAGACGAATCGCCATGGGGGCTCGTTTCTGGAAGGCTCTGATAATATTTTGCTTCTGCCCGGCTGACAATCTAAGTTTGTACTCAACGTATGCCATGTCTGCACTATACTAAGAGGGTGGATATTTTTTACGACCGAACCAAAAGCTTACCACTTGATCGAACCAGCTCAACTTCCTGCTCGTACAGGACCAGCGCGTATACGCTATAGTCGGCATTGGTCTCTGCAGAAAACTTATACTTAAAGGCCAGCTTGGTCGTGCCGTCCTTCAAATCCTGCTTCTGGTGGCGGAGATCGAAGTAGAGGAAAGGAAATAGGTTCTCGTAGTTCGATCGCATCAGAAGCGTACCGCCTTGGTAATCGTTGGTGCTGTAGCTGTACTTCAGCACGTCGCGGAATACCCTAGGCATGTCGGTTGAGGGAGTATATTCGTGCTTGGATTACTGCTTGCCATTGCCAACCTCGGGATGGCAACTAGAGAGGGTCCTAGCGTTTGCTACGGAAAAGGTGTTGTACATGAAAGGATTGGCCGTTTGGCTGTCCTCGGAGGCGTCGTTCGCAATCCACACAAATACATGTCGAGGCCGGTTAATGCCGGTCGTAATCTTGAATGTCCCGGACTGTTGGCGAGACGAATTCGACCGTTCGATCATCTCCCTGAGGTAAGTCCACTTATGTGGTTTGAGGTACCGGCTCGTATAAGAGCTCATACCGGCCACGTTGAAGATGATCCGGGGAACCCATAGCTGGAACCGAGTGATGACCACCCGGCAGTCAGCCCCAGCCTGCCAGATTAGGTTGGCGTCGCTCTCAAGCATCGCGTTCAGCTCCACCTTCATGTTGGGCAGCAGCTGATCCTCTACGATTCAAAGAACGCATAACGATTGAGGGGTATTTCTGTGCTCACCGTGGCTGAGACACCCAACAAAGCCTTCCGCACGGCAAAGCCCTTGTTGTAGTTTGCTTGCGCTGAGCTTTCTTCGGCGTGACGGCTCGTGGCGAGATAGAATAACTTATTCGTGGCAGTGTTTTCTGTGTACTCCCGAATGTATTCGAGCAGGTTCTTCACGTGGGTCGCATGGTTGGCCGACGGGTAGTCATATAGCTGAATTCCGTTCCCCTTGACTGTTAGCTTGCGGATCAGACCGTGTGCATCGTTCACAATACCGTTGTGGACGTCGACGGTGATATCGCCGCCGTCAGCCAGCAGCACTACTTTGAAGTCAACAACGAAGCGGGCGTTGTACCAGTCGAAAGGGACTACCTCGACACTATTGTCGGCGATGAACCGATAGCCTGTCTTTGCCTGATGGGCATTGTTGGCGACGGCTGTAATAAGAGGCATTTCCAGATCGAACACCACGTCATCGTACCCCGCGACATACTTTGGGCTCCTGTATGATTCCATGGTTGCTATACACTTACACGAAAAATTTCCGCAACCGAGTTCGACAATCAAACAGAAATCATCGAGGCTGAAGTCGTGAAGTTCACGGCCTTGCTCAACGAACTATCGTTAGTCTTTCCTCGCATGTGAATCAGTCTGATCACCATCGCAGGTTTCCTCACATTAACGCTAACAGTTGTACTCAGTCCGCTCCAGTTGAAGTTTCCAAACGTTGCATCCAACCATCCAACCTCCTCATCGAACAGCCTTACCATCCATTCTCCTTGGACAACATCTTTCGTCTGTTGGAGTTCAATCGTGTCTACACACACGAGTATCGGGAATGCAAACTGGATGAAGAACTCACCGATACCGTCATAGACCCGGTTGAACTTCTAGCACATGTTAGGCCTGTGGTTGTAGATCGGTCCAACGAGGCTCTCTTTTGGGTACCGATCTACGTCTAGGAAGCTTGCGGAGACGACTATCCTTCCTCTGCGGTCTCCAGATTCAATACTTCAGTACCGTGGTATTCGCAGAGCCATAGTGGAGTCATCCACGTACTTCTTGTTTGCTCCGTCATTATCTCGCGTTCAAAGTGCGAGATCGACTATCTTCTTTTGCCCCGTGCTGTAGTTATTGTTTTTATCGAGCGCAAACCCGATTCCAATATCCCCCTTTGGTCGCTTTGGCCCACGTAGGTGGCTCACCGTCTCACCTGAATCATTGAACAAACCCATCACGTTGAATGTGCTCGGTGAGGTTCACAAGACTATATATTACTCAAACGAAATACCGGTTTCAGTCTACGTACCTACGTCTACCACTGCCCCCGTTTAGCAGCCGGTTAATCCGCTCGTTAACATCCACGGGCATCTCGACTGCAGGCGTGTTCCGTAAGAGCTGGACAATTTTTTCTCCACCCAGCTTTTGAACGACCGGGCGCGCTACTTTATTGACCACGGCTGCGGTTGCTTTTTTAGCGGCGTCTGCGGCAGCTTTCTCGACCACGGCTGCAGTTGCTTTCTTAGCCGTGGTCCCTACGAATTTCCGGCCAAAGTTTTTCAGCGAGTCGAACAGTCCTTCACCATGAATGTGCTTGTATACGAATGTCCCCGAAATGGGGTCGAAGCGCTTCTTATATTCGTTGTGGTACGGCATGGCGTGGCGTCTATACAAAGGGTCGGCTATTTTTCGCTGCGCAGAATCAGGGTCATGTTCCAGTCTACACTGTTCAGGTTTACAGGCCTTCCCAGCGCGTCAGTAATGTAGAAGGTCATGTGTCCGATGGTGTTCAACATTAGAGTACAAAACAACGCCCGCTTTGCCTCGACCGAAATCGGATAGGAGCGCCGAAGGTTGTCAGTTGGGACGACTGCAAGCGTATTGGTAGAAATTCCATCGGCCAGGGAGTCCGCAATGACGTCCGTCCTGACGAACAGAGCGTCTATAGAGTTAGTGATGTTGGATAATTTCCCCCTGTACTCTGTCTGTGTGACGAGTTTCTGCTCGAAGCCTAGTAGGTCGCAGAATTTTGACCCTCTATGATCTAGCTGGTAACCACTGCTAAGCTCGATGACCACCTTGTAGCTCGTCAGCACGAAGATTATACTGACCTTTTTCGGATCGTGTTTCTGGAGCTCCATGACCTGGTGCAGGAAGTCGTTCAAGTCGTCATGCGAGTACATGCCGCTCGGGAACGTTACCGTAATCCACGTCTTCCCTCCATCATGCTGTATTTGATCGTATCGTTTTGGTAGGCTGAAGAAACGTTATGCCAGGAATAGGTCATGCTCAGCTTGTCAAGTGCAATCGAGTGTTTCGTGTAAGGCGGGAGTTGCAAGGTTGGGGTGTATTTGATTTTGAAGTGGTAGGGCCGCGACACCCCAACCTTTTCTCTGTTAACGGAGGAAATGTGTATTGCTCGTTCCATCACGCCTATATATTAAGATACGTATTTCCGCAGGAGGTCCGAGAGTTGAGGGTTTGTGATCACACCAAGGTCCCACAGCTTATGTCCAACGTCTGAGAACTCGTTGGCCACGCCGTCATTCCCGGCCTGAATCGAGCCCCCCAGGAGCTCCAACCGGTTCAACAAATCGTCTGCATGGGTTATTGTAGTAAACGACACCAGCGCCAAGTTTGTTGTATTTTCGCGAGGTAGGGTGCACCTGAATTCCGCTCAGCCTGTTGAGGTCATCAAATACCCCTTTGAAGAGATCGCTGTAATGCTTTTTCCCGTTGAATCGCTTCGTCAAAAGGTCGAGGGTGTCGAAATCGTCTTGCTTGTCGTATACCGTGCCCCCGTCTGGGCCTCGGGCGACTAACCTTAGCAGACTCATTAGCGCAGGGAGGTCGACAGTGAGATTGACATAGCCGCCGGTTGGGTTAATCTTGTATGCGTTTCACTTGGGCTGTCCATGCCCCTTCTGCGACCAAAGGGTCTTTCGACCCTTGATGATCACATCCAAGCGTTCGCGGTATCGCTTGACGAGATTGGTCTTGCCAGAGACTTTCTGTTTCTCTTCCTTCCCCCGAGCTCGCCACTTTACCCCGCCTAGTCGTTTGTTAAGGGCCGCGGCCTCAGTACGGGCGTCTTTTTCAGTTTCTTCCTGGAAGGCTTTCGCTGGTGATTTTAACCCAAGGTCCTCTAGTTGTTGGAGCTCTTCTGGTGCAAATCCCTGGTTTATTTCCACTACCCCGTGTGGTGGCCTACTTTAACAGGGGGCGGCTTAATGCCTGGCACATCCACGCCTGCGGGGAGCGCGCGCTGGGGCGTAGCGGGTGTGACTGCGTCAGCCACCGCCGCGGTCACATCCTTACTCAAATCTTCAAGCTTGTCTATTACCGGTTCTAAGGCTTTCTTCTGCTTCTCGTATATGTCCTGTTTGCCGCATTTTCCCTTCTTCAACACCGTGTGGATGACGTCTACCATCTTCCCGGCCTCGATCTCAGGGAGAGCAATACGTTGAAACCCTTGGCTATCTATTGCTATATT
>JAOCZQ020486384.1:0-10582 GCA_025434785.2 Epizoanthus fatuus | reverse complement strand
AGATAACATTTTACATGTTATACACTACAATTTACATTTTACACACAACACATTCCACACATACTACACATATCACACACCACACATTGCACACCATACACCAAACTCTACATACTATACTCCAAACATTACACCCACACACCAAACACTACACGCTACCACTAAGTTACTATCACTACACACCACGCATCACACACTGAACACCGCACACTACACACCACACATAGTGTTTTCGTCTTTCTTTGTCACCTCCCGTAGTCGTGTTTCGGTGCTTGCCATGAGTCTTGGGTTGTGTTCTTGATACTCCTTTTCCCGCTCTAATTTGAAGACTTCAAATCATGTCACTTTAGCGTCAACAAGAGTGGGCAAGGCTGCTCGGGACATGGTGTCAGTTAAGTGTAGGGAGGTACCCTTTTTATATGTGGTATTGAACCTGTACCGGCTGGAGCTTTGTTCGTTGGTTTCTTCATTATCGCTTCCAAACTGAAGGTTTGTGGTCTGTGTGTACTTCTATGTCCAACTTGCCATACAACCATTGATCGAACTTGTGGAAACAGTTACAGATGCCAAGGCACCCCTTTTCAATTTGCGAATACCGCTGTTCGGTGGCGTTCATGCTGCACGAGGTGAAAGCCACAGGTTGGTGTTTCCCATTCTCATTAGATTGTCATAGAGCACCACCAATGCCTTCATCACTGGCATCAACTTGGAGTACAACTGGTTAATGTAGGGCATAATACATGAGCACTGGCAATGAGTTGTTTTGCTCTGTTGAAGGCTTCGTTTCGTGTCTTTGATTAGTGGAAAGGAACACCATTCTGAGTGCTTGGATGGTGGCACTTAGGTTTTCACAGTATGGCGGCAAGTAGTTGATCATGCCGATGAACCTCAGCAGCGCGGGCTTGTTCTGTGGGGTTTGAATTTTGTGACTTTGACTGGGTCTGGTCGCATTCCTTTGTCAGTGATGATCTGGCCCATGAATTTCACTTCCTTGTATTTGAATCGCAGCTTGTCTCAGTTCAATTTGATGTTTTTCTGTGACCAACCGAACGCTCCATAAGTGCTACGAAGCAGTAGTAGTAGTAGTAGTAGTAGTAGTAGTAGTAGTAGTAGTAGTAGTAGTAGTATAACTTTATTTAAACACGCTTGCCCCGTCAACTATAAGCTGATTTCCACAAGGGGCGTGTGGATAAAAATTACAATAATTAAGAATATTAAAACTATTGAATGAAGTAATAAAATATTTACAATTAATTTTCTACATATATATTAATCAATATAATTATAATGTAGGAAATATGTGAGTGGCAATTTTAGACTTGAATGAGGGGAATGACTCACAGTTGCGCATGCTTTCTGGAAGGGAATTCCATACTTTTGCCCCACTATACGAAAAACTTTTCTTTAGATTTTCTGTTTTAGGGAGTGGTAACTGTAGTGAGGTAGTGGAACCCCTTAAATTGTATTTAGTAACATCGGCTTTTTTAGTGAAAAGATCTGCTAAGCAATTTGGGGCCATATCATTGAGTACTTTAAACATATGTTTAGCTTTTGTTTTAGTTCTTTGGATTTCAAGAGTTTCCCAGCCTAAAGCCTTCAGAGCTTCTTGGTGTGGAACTTCGTTACTCATATGGGTAATTATTCTTGCAGATCTATTTTGTAATTTTTGCAGACGTTTTGAGAGACCTTCGCCCAGGGTGTCCCATACCTCACTACAGTAGTTGAAGTGGGGTTGCACTATGGCATTATATATGGAGATCAGAGTCTCCCTGTCCACGAAATCTCTAATTCTTCTGATGGCTCCTATGCCAGAAGTAATTTTTTTGGCAATGCTATCAATATGCTTGTCCCAAGACAAAAATTGATCAATTTCGACACCAAGAACCTTACTATGGTCAACTTGTTTTAAGGAATTTTGATCAATATTTATGTTGGGTTGAGCAGCAAGAGTTCTTATATTGTAGTGGGAGCCAATCAGAAGAAATTCAGTTTTTGCTACATTAAGGCTTAATTTGTTAGCTAACAACCATTCCTTGACATTGCCAAGGTCCTCATTCATGGCCCTCTCAACTTCTCCCAGTGAGTGACCAGATGCCGTTAGGTTAGTGTCATCAGCAAATAAGCGAGGAGTTGTTTGTTTTAGGCATTCTGGTAAATCATTTATGTACAGAAGGAAGAAGAGAGGACCAAGGATAGAGCCCTGGGGAATACCGCAGCCAATCTCGCTGTATGTAGACATTGCTCCATTCAGCTGGCATATTTGTTTTCGACCTGTTAGATACGATTTTAAAAGATTTAAGGCATTACCAGTTATACCATATATTTCCATTTTACGCAACAGTATTTCGTGGTTAACTGTATCAAATGCCTTTTTCAGGTCAAGAAAAACAACCAAATTGAACATCTTTCGGTCCATATTAATATACCAGCTATTAGTACCGTCCAGCAGTGCTGAAGCAGTAGAGTGTAGTCTACGAAAACCGAATTGGCGTTCACAAAGGAGTTTGTTAGCTGAGAGGTATTCGTATAATTGATTGTATAGAATTCGTTCCATTATTTTACTTATTGCTGGTAAAATAGAGATTGGTCTGAAGTTGTCAGGCAAATTGCGAGGACCCTTTTTGTAAAGGGGCAAAACCCTGGCGACTTTCCAATCATCTGGGAAACAACAAGAAATTACAGCCTGATTAAAAATGTATGTAAGAGATGGAGAAATAGCTAATGCTGCAACTTTTAGAATTTTTCCAGAGATCTTGTCAACGCCAATGGCTTTGGACTTAGATAACCCACATAGTAGCTTCTGGACTTTGGCATTGCTAACAGTTCTGAATTGTGATATTTCGGAATGAGATGGCTTGATGAAACTTTCAAATGAAACACTTGAACCTTCCATCGTATGGGCTAAGTTGGGCCCTATATTGGTGAAATAATTGTTGAAGGCTTCAGCTATTTCCTCTGGAGAATTGTAACTAACATCGTTAAGCTTCAATTCATTTACAACAGTGTTATTGCGCGTTTTCCCGAGAAGATTATTAATTGTTCTCCAGGCATCTTTGGGATTATCCTTCTGGAGAGCAATTTTATTACGATAATAATTCCCTTTAGCCTGCCGTAAGGCGATATTAACCTTATTTCGGTAAGACTTATATTCCTGCCAATCTGCGTCCTGTTTAGTCACTATAGCCTTGCGTTTTAGTTTGTCTCTGTTATGTATTAATTCTTTTATCTCCCTGGTCAACCATGGGACGTTAAAAGATCTTGATCTTTTGTTTTGGACAGGGGCATGTTTGTTTAATATTTGAAGAAACATCTCCTTCCAACAAGACCACATCGAATCAGTATCCTTTTCTAAGACGATTAACTCCCAGGGCTGACCAAGAAGATCAACAATAAACTGCTGTGGGTTGAACCTTTTCATGTTTCTGAATTCAAATGTTGCAGCATTAGATCGTGTTTTTGTGACAGGGTTTATTTTTCTGATTGCATAAATTAGACTATGATCACTAATTCCCATATGAATTACGCCTGATAATGCGATTTTTTCAATAGAATTTGTCACATGATGATCAATGAGGGTACTTGATGTATCTGTTATGCGAGTAGGTTCTTCTATTGTTTGGAATAACTGGTACATCTCGAAAATTGACTTAAGCGTTTTGGTTGGTTGGTCAGGCTTATGTTTTGACACATCACAGTTCAAATCACCTAAGATATGCAGTTCTTTGTTTTCATTATCAGCAGCCTTTATCATGCTCTCAAAACTGGTAAAAAATTCGCTTGAGCAATCAGGCGGTCGATAAACAGACGCAACAATGAACGGCCTACTATTTGGTTTGATAATTTCCAAACAAACACCTTCTAAGTCATTTGGGACTAGGTCACTTCGAATTTGATAATTAATCGAACTTCGTAGAAAGACACACACACCTCCACCCCTTCTAGATCTATCTTTCCTAATCAAATCATATCCACAAATTTTAACCTGCCCATCTGAAATGGAAGGATCGAGCCTGGTTTCGTTAAAGGCAAGAAGATCAAAAGATTTAAATACTTCAGATATTCTGATCTCATCAATATGTTTAGGTAAACTAACAATATTAAGTAAAGCCATCTTGAAACCCCTAACATTTGAAATTGGATTATTTAAAGGTTCAAGATTGCCACTCACATCAATCAATCAGTTAAGATGATTACTAAAGTCTCTCATTAACTGATGACTTCCTTTATGATTAAGATGTAATCCTCTACGGTTTAAGCATGATAAATCAATGACAGGGTGGTCTACGAAAGGCCATCCTTTAGAGATACAAAGTGATCTCAGAATCTTGTTTGTTTCCTTAATATTATCATTCAATTGAGGTCTGTCTGATCGTAATAACAGGGAAGAAATTGAAATGTTAGTGTTCGGCGAATCTTGTTCAATTTGGAAACCTAAATTTACGATACCTTCGGCCACTTGGCGGGGATTGTCATCACGGATGTTGTTAGTTCCCACATGTAGTATTAACTCATCCGGTTCCTTACGAATGAGAGGCTTTAGGTAATCTTCCATATCCTCAACTCGAGCACCAGAGAAAGACTTCACGGCGACATGTCGGTTTTCCGATGACAGGCTCCAGCCCTGGACATGCTGTATCATTGAATCTCCAGCAATAAAAACAACTTGTTTTCTATCACTGTCGTCTCGCGATACGGGTGGTGGTGTAGCCTGGCTGCTGGCCGCATGTGTTTGATGCCTTGGTTGATTTGGTGCTGCAGGGACAGGTTTCCTCTTTCTTTTCTTCTTTCTCTTCGTCGAATTCTTAGATTCCGGCGCCGGTACGCCATCAACCGTTGCTATGTTGGATGTAGCATGGTTTCCGACATTTTTAGATTCCGGCGCCGGTACGCCATCAACCATTGCTATGTTGGATGTGGCATGGTTTCCGATAAGTTTGCTAAGGCATTGCATCGACGAAATTAGACTTGTATTATCGGCTCTGAGTCGGTTGATCTCATCGCGTAGCTCGTTCTGAGGGTTGTTTGTGTTTGACGATGCGGATGGCTGATTTGACGCGGGAAAATTAAATTTTCTTTTTAGTTGTTCTAGATCGACTCTCATCTTCTCTATTTCCTCTTTTAAAGTCTGACAGCCAGTACAGCTATAGGTAGCTTTGCTAGCGGAGGAGGCGATCAGATCCTTGTTGTTAGGAGTAGAGGAGCTCTTTGTAGCGATAATTTCTATTTCGTTCCGGTCATAGGCACAACTAGCGCCATTGTTTGCGTCGAGTTCGGTTTCGCTGTCGTCGATATCTTCCTGTTGACCAAGGATGCTTATATCAGACTGTTCCGAGCTGATTAAAGACCCCAGTTTAGACTTGATCTCTTTCTGATCCGTTCCCTGAACTTGAAGGGTCTTCGTGCTTGAATAAAGTGTAAACGTAGCACATTTAGTTTTGAGTGAAGTTGATCTTTCACAACTTGTGATCTTTGGTGGCTCTAGATTCAATTCTTTCACGCAGAAATTCTGCAGTTCTTCCACAGAACCATGCCAAGTAAACAGCTTATTCTTACTGTCAAATCTTAAAAAGCTATTCAATGAATCAGGCCTCGCAGATTGATCAGAATTAGAATTTAGTTTAGAGCATTTGTTTTCACGTCCGTTCACTGCCATATTTGCATAATCCTGGATCGGACATTGCAGCACAGATGAAAGTATTTAGGCTTTGTTGAAAAGTTTCATCAAAATTTACGAGATTTTTAACATTTTACTAGTGGGGCACATGCCCTAAAACCGGCTTATTTTATGGCGCAATGGGCTAGTACTCGACATTCGTTGAGTTTGAGTTTGCCTTCATTAAATCTTATGTCTGGCTACGACCCTGCATTGAACTAATTTACACTGAACGTAAACAACTATAACACTAATCCGACAAACTCTTAACACATTAAGAGATGTATTACCAGGTGCAGCAGCAGCTCCCTTATCCTTCTTTATGAAGTCGAGAAATGATTCTTTTGCTGCCTCCTTGACAGCTTGGCAAAGCCGAGAAGTACCTACAAATAGTAACAAACTTTGTAACAAATCCACCTATAATTAGCTTAGTAAATACAAAAGTAAATAAGTACATAAATAAACAATGACTGATACTGATATATCTAACTTCTTCAGTGTCTTGCAAAGTAGCAGCTTTTTCACTGCTCTCATGTGTGCACATCGACTAACTGGCTTCCTTTAATTATTGTAACGCTTTTACTAGTGTTACTTGTACGTGACCTTTATTTAAAAACAGTTCTATGAAAAAAGTACTTAACAGTTCATCACTTAACTCTTGTATACCTGCTGCCCTAATCACTCCCCGAGATTCGAGGTAGATCAATGCCATCGGGCCGATTTGCTGGTTCATGCCAGGGTATCCACCTGGCAGAAAAAATATAACCAGTCATTCAGAGATAACTGAAAATAGTAATAAGTTAACATTTTTAAAATAGGATGCCTGCAATAACAAACCTTAACATTTTTATGTGTATGGTAGTTGCAAAATATCGGTTGAAAATACTAAACGGATATGATACAATGCGTTTTATTAGCTGACACGTGGGATGTTTACTGTCAGAGGGTGCGTTTGTAAACTGTGAACCACTGTACTCAATACGGATCTAGTACATCTGTCACACTTACCCATCTCACAAAATGACATTTCTTCTATTAAAATAACTTTCACACTTCTTGCTTGGGGTTTTCCTTCTGTAAGAAAAACACATCAACGACTATTTTATAAGCAAAAAACTAACAAAATATCGCCTGTCCTAAACAAACCGCTCCCTCCTCAAATAAGCCTATATATGTACGACCATTTTTTTTCCAGACGAGACAAAAACATACATTTCAATAATATCCCCACCCCCACCCCTTAAATTAGAAACCCAACTCAAGTAAACGAGTCCAAGCTTTCAATACCACAATAGGCCGGAGCTTATTATGACCATTATCTGAAGTTCTCGCTATATTGCAGTGCTTGCTGTATCTTCTGCCTGAAGTATTTAAATCATTTAGAATAAAGGCAATTACTGCCGATGTTGTATGATTCTAGAGTTTATATAAAATCCTGTTTCAAGTAAACGCTTGAAGAAGATTGACTGAATTAAATAAGGGTCAAGCCGGGTCAGTCTAGCACATGTTTACATATAATTTGCCTTCATATTGCAAATGATAAACTGAAACCCTTCAAGACTGGTATGAAATGACGTTATTCATATAAATACTTTAAATACTTGTAGAGGTTTTAACGAACATGGGCACTGAATAGTTATTGATGATAACAAATGTCACTAACAGTATGCATGTCACCAGGATTAGCAACAGATTCAATGCAGATAAAGGAACTGTCAGATAAGTCTGTGGTGACTTGATGTGAGTTGCTAATTCACAAGTCTTCTTATCTGTAACCATGGATGACTTGTGATTCCTGAATCTTACTTTAAACTCTGTAGTGGCAGAACCAACGTACTGCATCTGGCATAGATTACAAGTTGCCAAATAAACTACGTTCTTGGAAGTGCAAGTTAAGCGCTGTCTAATGGTGTAGATCCTGCCTGTTCTACAACTTTTAAATCAATCTGATTCAGTGAAAAAATTCTTACAAAGATCGCATCTTTTGTTGCACTTTAAGCAACCATTAATAACATTCTCCGAATGCCTAGGAATTATTGCCTTTGCATTGTCATCTCTAGCCTAAGTGTTGATGGTGCTAAGAGCTGTTTAAAATTTTTGTTTTATTTTTTATTTCACAATATTTCTGCAGGGAGCTCTCTCACAAAAGTGATTTTCAGAGAGGCCCTGAGCTGAAACTTGTTACAAAACATGTTTAAAATATTAAAAGTAGTAATACGAATAAATGGTGGTTTTTACCAATTGCTGCTAAGCTGGGAGATTGCATGTATCCTGCAGCGATTTCAGCTGGTGTGCTGTATTGTGTCGTATCTTGTGATCACCTGTCTGCAGAGTTTTCTTGTATTCGCTGCAAAACATAACAGGCGTTTACCGTATTTAGCTGATTAAACGCCCCCGACTTCTATTTAAAACAAGGCATCTGTTCGGGACTGGTGTTTATTAAACAGGGTTACTTTATCTTTTTGACAAACTAATTTTAGTCATTTTCAGGAAACCAGTGATATTAAAAAACGTTACACACTTTTTTTCTTCTTTTCATTATAGAAGAAAGCATAATTTAGTACTGATTCTGGTTTATATTTTTGTTTGTTGCTTTTTCAAATCTACAAAGAGTAACGACACCCTAAAATAAATTTGTATTCAAAAGTGAAAACACTGAATAGATATTGAGCTGGTATCGGTCCATATAGTGATACACGTTCCTACAATAATACCACTTTATTATTCTTCGACAGCAATCAGTTATATGACTTCAGTTTCAAATTGTCAAATTCTCAAACTCTGGAATGCAATTGTTAAAGTACGGTGGCCCAAAAGTGTCACAGCAATTTTAATTTGCTCACGGCAATTTCAATTTTATTCCCGGCTGCTTTAGAGTGCTTTGATTGATCGTAACCAATTCTTCTTAATTTATAGCTAGAAAAAGGCAAACTTCAGTTAGTCTTACAAGTTACCTCCTTGTAACCGGTGACACTTCATACTCAAATTTCAAAGCATCTGAGGCTGCAGCTATGTTTTCCTTCCATACAACTGAATGGATCCAGACAAAACAAGCCTTTCAGGCATATCCAAACAAAAGCCAAATTAAAGATTGCGATTAGTATTATTTTATCGACCAGTAAATAAGTAAATTTCCGGATTAATGAAAAATCGGGAGTTGTTATTATTCATAATCATTCATTCATGATCATTCATTCGTTTATTCGTTCATTACTTTCGCTTCTGCCATGTATATGGCAACGCCAAGTCAAGCAATACAGCTGGATGTTGTTGTTGTTGTTGTTGTTGTTGTTCTCGTTGTTGTTGTTGTTGTTGTCAGTTGTTTTTTGCCCAACTTATGGCTGACGCAGCGAAAATTAGGAAATCGATATTTATCGATCTGTCAGTAATGTATAAAAACAGAAGAGGCAAAGGAACTCGAGGAAAATTAATCGCGCTAAACGATGTCACGTTTTCTTAGTAGTAGTCGCTTCGTAGCTCATTGAAGAAATTGCTTGACAAAGATCTCAAGAGGACTGCTCAGTGCAACTCTAGCAAAACCTCAGGATAAAGTTACAGATACAATTTTATTAGACGATTGGCCAATCTTACAGAAGTTACTGTGAATTCGTAGTCAATCACGCGTATACACTACAACACTCTTTCCCAGACCCTCTCAATGAGACCCAGGTATTGCACCATAGGTATGCAAGACTCTTTCCCAGGCCCACTCGACTCCATGAAACGACAAACAAACAAATCTGTGAGAACAAGACAGAAGTTCTGGTTTTTCAAGACTGAAACGAATATTTTTGTGTTTAAATTTAACGACAGGTCCACTAAAATAAGAATCAACATGAGGAAACAAATTTCTGTTTCCTCAAATTTTATTTTGTGCACAACAAAACAATTAGCGTCTATCCGTTCCGAATTTACATGTTCCAAAAATTTTATTGCGTCATGGGATTATCGCGTGACCATTCTTGGGAAGCGACTGAGCGAGCAAATATCTGGGGAACCCCCAGCACGAAGATGAAAGTTTCATGGTGTTTTCCCTGCCAAAGGGGAGTGACGTAATGGGATTAACAACGGAAGAATTAGGACTTCGATTCTTTTCGTTTAAAAGAGTAGTTTTCTACGGAAAACTTTATATCCACAACAAAACAACTAGTGAGTCTTCACTTTCGTCCCTTTTACGGCTCTAATATATAATTTTTAACGGATTTTTGTTTTATATGTGTTGTCGAATTTACTCGCACTGAAACGTACAATTATTAAAACTGAGCTGATTGGATTTAAAGTGCACTGAACTGGGGTTTCCCCTAACGAGTATATTGCGTGGCGTCACGTAACATTACCGAAAGATAGTGCGTATCTAGGCGCACTTCAAATGAAGAGTAAAGATCACATAAGACCGATGAGACAGTGACCTCGCCGAGTGCGTGAAAACTGGGAAAACTGCCGCAACCGATTAAAAGGGATATCGTGCAATTGACGGATGTCCAACACTCCTAAACTTTATAGAGTGAGGTTTCGAATAAAAGGTAGTGGTGGATGGGGCTGGTAAGATATGAAGTTTGTCACGTTTAGCTTAACGAAGAGGGAGGCACAAAACGGGATATCGTGCAAATTCAGCAACAAAACATGACGGGCTAATGGATCGGTATAAACAAACAAATAGGTAAAGCTTTTTATAACTATAAGAGAAAACAACAACGAGACGAATAACTCATTGGGGTATTGAACAAACGCGAGCCATAATTTTCTAGCGCCAATGGATAATATCACGTGAACATAATGGCCAATTATATTTTTAATTGATTTTAAAAGATACCACAACAGAATATTCATCAAACTGCTTTACGGGTATCCACCCCCAATAATAATATGTTCTGTCTTTGTTAAAAACGAAAATAGGTTGAATTATGGAAAACTCTGTTTCTTACATGT
>JAOCZQ020485329.1:0-10591 GCA_025434785.2 Epizoanthus fatuus | reverse complement strand
TGTCCAGTCTTTTTGTGATGTTCGGCAATGTGATTGTTCGGGTCTCCCTTTGTAGTCGCTGTCTTATGTTCCGAAAGCCTAGTACATAAGTTTCTGCCAGTCTCGCCAATGTATGTCGCATTGCAGTCATCACATCGTATTCTGTAAACAGTTCCCTGTCTATTGTTAGGGTTGTCTTTGTCTTTAACGTTAGTCAGTATGTGTCGTAGCGTTCTGGTGGGTTTGTGAGCTACTCGAATGTTAAAAGGTTTCAAAATCCGTGCTATAGTTTCTGAAGTACCCCTAACGTATGGTAGTGAGACAGTAGTCGGTTCGTTTTCAGTCTCCGTATCGTTGAGGTCTTTTTGTCTGTCGGGTTTGTGAGTGTTGATGTTAATAAAATCGTCGCTGTAATTGTTTTTGTGAAAAACGCGTCGTAAGTGTTCGTTTTCGTCGCGTAGACTGTCAGATGAGTCACAAACAAGTTGTGCGCGTCTAGTAAGAGTTTTGACAGTGGTGGCTTTGTGAGAAGTCGGGTTGTAGGATGACTGATCAAGCAGTCTGTCAGTGTTCGTTGGTTTTCGGTACACTGTGGTCTGTAGACGTTCGTCCTTTCGGCTCACTAGGCAGTCTAAGAAAGGTATCTTACCATTGTCCTCGAGCTCCCTAGTAAACTGTATGTCGCTGTTCTGTCGGTTTAGGTGTTCGTGAAAAGTGTCAATGTTGTCAGTTTCTAGTGACGTTATAGTGTCGTCAACGTAGCGGAACCAAAAATGTAACGTCTGGTCGTAGGTAGCAAAGACCCGTTTCTCGATGTTCTGCATCACGATTTCTGCAACAACAACAGAGACCGGAGATCCCATCGCAGTTCCGTGAAGTTGTTTGTAATGTTGTCCGTTGTACTGGAAGAAAGTAGATTCCAGGCACAGTTTCAGTAAGTCCATTATTGTGTCGTTTGGTAGTGGTAACAGCGTATCGTCATCCGTTTGTTCCAGTAGAGTTCTAGTGCAGTCTAATGCCAGTTGAAGTGGTACACTCTTTTTTTATTTTATAAGAACGTCTAATTTTTGGACTGAGGCTGAAAGTTCTTAATTATTTTGAGGATTTCAGCCCCAAATGTTCTTAAAATGTTCTTATTTTTTAGTATTGGGTATATACATTTAAGAGTGTTTATTTATTATTTAATGTCTAGTAAGAGGTATAACAGTAGTATAGAGGGGTTTGGGTAGACTTTCCTGCGTTCTGATTGGTTGTTGGAGAACAATATAAATGCACGTAGTTGCCCTATAGGTATAGTTTTCTTGCGTTTGAATGCTGCGCGCTGATTGGCCGCTGGGTTTGTGACGTCAGGGGGGCGATGACGTCACGGGGGTGACGCCATCGAGGGTATAAAAGATTTTGCTCGGTATAGTAGGGTAAAGAACATTCACGAGGGTATTACAAGATGGCAAGACCAAGAGTAAGGAGGTCGACAAGAATCCAAACTGCAAAGATCAGAAACAGAAGAATGATGGTAACAAGAGGAAGAAAGAGGAATCAGCGTGGAAGATTTTCGTCCCTGATACCGCTATTGGCGAACTTGTTTGGACCACTTGCGAGTGCCGGTATAACTGCTGGAATAGGCCTTTCGTTGGCCCTGATGGGATTGGAACCCACGATCTTATCTGCCATTGCACCTCGATGATTAATAATGAGACCCTGATGGGATTCGAACCCACAACCGTCTGATTAAAAGTCAGACGCGCTATCCATTTGCGCCACAGGGTCTTCGCAATAACTCTGATGGGATTTGAACCCACAACCTTCTGATCAAGAGTCAGACGCGCTACCATTGCGCCACAGAGTCTGATATGAAAGATTAACATGCTTCTTTTTGTGTGATAAATTGTGGAAAAGGAAGGTAGTCTAATGGTTAGGACGTTGTGCTGTGGCCACAAAATTCTGGGTTCGAACCCCAGTCTTACCCTTATTTTTGTTTAATAAAAAGACGCGCACACAG
Organism: Epizoanthus fatuus; assembly: GCA_025434785.2. Taxonomy (NCBI): domain Eukaryota; kingdom Metazoa; phylum Cnidaria; class Anthozoa; order Zoantharia; family Epizoanthidae; genus Epizoanthus; species Epizoanthus fatuus. Next base: position 8,613 of record JAOCZQ020485329.1, on the reverse strand, counting down.
TTGTTCAATTGCAACATGTTTAATTAAACCTTAATTACAAATGTTGTAATTTACAAATCGGATAATGTGGAGCGATTACTATGAATAAGGCATCTAATACGGTTAGGCTAGGAGTGAAATCTAGAAATACTGTAATAAAATGAGGTAACGTATGGTATGAACATCTCAAGCCGTGTCTTCGTACCCAAAGAGCTGTATCTACGAGGAGTTGTTCGGCCCATTAATATTCACTGATAATCTGTGGTAATATAAGTGGGTATGATTTGATTAGGTCCGGTGACAAAATCGAGTTTACGATACGCAATTCTAGCTGGAAAATTTCTAATGACGAGATAAACGTTTATATCGGCGAGAGGATAACGTAAATCGAAAGTAAGGAATAAAGCATCCAATGTTCGTTTACGTATTCTGTACATCAATAGATGCAATTCGACTATTCTTCTACGTCTTATAAAAATACATTTTCGACCTATCAGTAATCGTTCATCAACTACTATACGTATAATGTCTTCCTCTTCGAGAACTTTTAATGCATGTCGTGTATCAGTAATCTAGGGAAAAATCACCAGGTTCAAGCATTATTTTATGAAATATACGATTACAAGAATAACAGGCATAATGAAAAATGAACTTGTTAGTATTACCGTCTGAGAAATGATTGAAAGAGAGTGGAGTTTCAACTCTCCATTCGCAATTGGGACAATACCCCAATTGTTCCTCTACAAATGTGGTTAAATTACGCAGTCGTCTAAGGGTGGTATCTAATACTAGATGCGATTCTTGTCCATTGTAATGAAGATGTCTGTGTCGTCTTGTTATCTAAAAATGAAAGAACATTATCTCTCGTAAATGTGCATAGACGTATCGACGATTTTGCGATCGAAACTAAGGCAGTTACTGCATGTGTAGTAAAATTTGAAACGGTAAACGTGATCGCAATTGGGTATGCAATGATTATTAACGAAGAGGCCAAAAGTTCGAACGTAATTCATGTGATGACAATGTGGGAATTCTTTTTCATTGGAATCAATTAGTTCAATAACCCTTGAGAGTGCTTCTACAGACAATTATAATAATAAAGCTCCTCTACGGTGTGAATAGACTGGTGATATGATTATCTGTAAATAAAGAAAAATAATATAGATTTATACCTATGTTTTGGAAAAGAGTGTGTGTGATTACTAATTTGGTATTTGAATTAGTACATCCACCGCAATGATAAAGAAATGTAAAAATATAATTATCGTGATCGACAGTATCGAAATGTTGTTCGAAAAAGACTGGTCTGTTTATGACAAAACATCGAGGACATAACCACGTTTCCTCTGTTATAAAATTATACATTGCCACTATTCCTCTTACTGATGAGAAGTGTAGAGACTCTCTTACCTAGGAGAGAGTAAATTATACAAAATTTCATCAATGGTTGGTGAATTCATATTAAGTAAATAAACTGCTCTACCCCCATTATTTAAATGATGCAGGACAGAATCATCGGATCCAGGATCATATTGAATTCTTCTTATTCCTTGTAAAATCTAAAGAAAAAAACAGAGATTCTCTTACCTAGGAGAGAATAAATTATGTAAAATTTCATCAATGGTTGGTAAATTCGTATAGAGTAAATGAACTTCTCTAGTCCCATTGTTTAAATAGTTCGTGACATATTCATTTCCAGGTACATATTGAATTCTTCTTATTTCTTGTAAGATCTAAAGAGAAAACATTAATCATAGCTAACATCTATTTCTGGATAACGAATGCTAATTAATGTTAAAATGTGGTTAACTAAATCTCTCTCTGTTTGATGTATCTGCAAAGGAGAATATTGACAAAAATCATTCCTTAATAAACTCGCTTATGAACAGTAACAAACCCAAATAGATTACAATTAAAACAATTAAACGTAAAATCAAATATAGAGTCATCATAATGATTTGTATCGATCGAGTATTGGAAACTAACACGATGGCAAGTTATATGGATCTTCATCCTCTTCCTCACTATCATAAGAGTTCTTGAAATCGAGAACAAACTAGATAAGTACATGACCTACAGAAGCGAACATAAAATCTGATGTGTAAGATATCTCGTGGGATATCTCCTATTACATTTTGACATCGTGGACAAAATGGTATCTTAAAAGAAGAAGAAAAATAAAGTATTTTAAGGTTGAGATTAAACCGCCAGCGACGTCTTACCTTGGAAAAAATAGAAGTATATTTTAAAAACAGTAACACGGATTGCTTAAGAATAAATGATTATAGTAAGTATTGTTCTCTCTAATATAAGAAATGTTTGTAAACAGACTTTCGCAACTATTACATTTCATATGATGAGGTACAGGTTCTTCTATTTTGTTACATTGTATATTGATGCTGTCACACCGATTACATGATGGTATAAATACTAAATAGCAGTTGGCACAGATTGCATTAGGATGCAAATGAATGGGCAAGTATAAATTTCAAACTGTAAAAATAAGGATAATCAAGTGTAAGTACAGGTACGTCCACTTGATATGAAACTTTCAAATTCTGGTTAACACTATGTTGTACACATGGAGAATGATACATAGTATTGAATTGTATTACATAACGGCAATGATTTATTGCCACTTGATCAAAAGCTGTTTCTATCGATTCTGTTATAGAGGAAGTATTGCAATAAGTACACGATATTAAAAATGAGGTGGATTGTGTATTACTCTTGGGCGATGGCGTCTATGAAGATATGCTTGGCCAGGTATTACCGCAATGTCCTATGGCAATGACAACGAAAATGAGAAAGATATTCTGAAAAGGTATTAAAGCTAGTAGTTCTATGAGTTAACCACCAGCCATATTGGCAAGGGTATTGATACTTTATCATTTCAACATTGCTAATGTCATCATGCCAAGCACGTTCTGTAGTAAACATAGTACCTATACAATTGCTTTCAAAATGATCGTTACATGTACTGCCAAAAACAATAAATTTGATATCTCGTTCTGGATGATGCACAATATATGGACGATGTGGTAGAGTTGGATTCAATAGACATGGACGATATCTCTGTCAATAACAAGGACAATTCATATTAGAAATATACGTTTGAAAAAGAACAAAGTAATAAGTATGATGAAATTTGTTTGAATCGCACTGACAAGGAAAACCAAAACTTAATTTATGAACACGAGGGAATCTTTGATGTCTACAATGTAAATAATGAAGTAGTTGTTCGAGAGAACGTTCATATTTACAACTTATATTACACGCATTACATCTAAGAGTAAATGTTTTGGTGCGATCTGATTCATAATGGCATCTTATTCTAGGATAGTGTTTTCTTCTAATCCAATAATCTTGGCTAGGTTGTAGAGACTGTAAAAAGATTAGAAAATAAGAGTATCAAAATAACAGTGACAACGATAACTCTCATTAATAAAATTCCACATTCTGCGACTGTAAAATGTAAAGTGGTCCCAGTCATAGACACAACAAGGAAAATAAAATCTAGTTTTCATGAGATATCGAGGGCTTAAATGTACATGCCCTTCTCTTGCACACTCAAGCATCGCTGTGAATGAATAACTTCTATCTAGCAAATCACATTGTTCGCATTCTAGAATAAAAAGCTCAAACTCAGAATTATAGGTAATCATTGGGATGTGTCTCCTCAGTCTCCATCTAGTGGATTGGGTGAAGTGTTCCCATCGAGTTTGTCTAATCTTGTTTATAAGGCTCTGAAAAGAGGACATTCGTATCGATCATATAACATATAGTTAAATTCTTCTAAGGTTAGAAAAGTATGATCGTCGTAACAATCGGGACAAGGAACAACATAGGTAATGGTTCCTCCATGCCTAGTTGTAATATAGAAACGTGCTTTTTCTTCACTATCGAAATGACATTCTTCCTCCCATTGATTACAGTTTGTACGAAATTCATAAGGTGAAATACTTATGACTGTTATAGTTGAATCTGGAATCTGTAAAAAAGAAATTAGAATGAGTTTGGTATTTCATCTGGAGGAAACAAACATGTGTTTACGGCGTCAATTGACATTTTAAACAACTGTCGATTGAAACATAAATGATCGTCAAAGCAATCAGGACACCAAATAGTGTAAAGGTTCTAGTTATAAAATGAGGATTATTATAAACGTCATGGTTATGAGCATCATGAATATACGTATGTGCTTCTTCTTCATTAGTGAATGTTCTTTCCACATTACATATATAACATGTCACTAGTAATGTATAGGGTACATTTCTTGCCACGTGAATAGAGGTAGGAGCGAAACTTGCATGCCACATCTAAAAAAAGAATTTCAAAGTGTGAAATGTATTGTCGCAAATGGAGCTCGAGTTCCAAATTGTCTAATCCATTGTGCCTTTTCCATTACTACAGATGAATCGTTTTGGTAATCTAAATAATAAATATATCGTCCATCTGGGATGCGATGATCCAACCATCTCACTCTAATGCTCTGTGCAATTAGAAGGTGTAAAAAAGTGTGGATAAGAATCGAGTATACCTATATACTCTTCGACTTTTTCCATTAATGACCTGATTTGTGTTCTATGTCCTGGTACAGCATACAAAATATTCAAAACAGACATAAATGGTGCAAAAGTACGACTGAATCTATCACTAAAAAAATCCAAGTTAGGGGCATGCCCAGCTTCAAGGCTCGTGTCCCATTCATTCACAATATTAGGATAAATCGAAATAAGATCCTTAACAGCGGTACGTCGATGAACGCATCCTGTTATATACAAATTTACAAGTGTTCATCTAATACGATCTGTCCATTCAACAACAGTCTACAAAAAAAAGAAAACCAAGTAAAAAATCAGATGTATAGTATCATCACTTTTGTTACTTTGGTTCAATACATTTGCAAGATGACATCATCCCAGATGTTCGGGATATGACAAATGATTAAACAATGGGGGCACCACCAACACCCATCGTGCTCCCTTTCAGCTGCCCCATAACACACCCCACAATATTTAATCGTACTAACCGATTCTTCGTTGTTGCTTCCAAGGCGTCTTCGCAGGGCTGACACGTCAAGCTCGACTCTTGTGCGGCAGTGGGGACAGCATTTGTCAACTTATTGATGAACCAACGGTCGGAACAATCCTGATGGAGGGGCACATGACAGGCGGTGCAAATGTTCGTGATAACAGGGGCCGTGGTTTCCTGGCAGATTACGCATTCAGGTCCAGTGGTGGTGGTGGATGGAGCATCTTCTCCTGTGGCGCTGCTGCTGCTGCTGGTCCCTTGCTCGACAGCTGATGGTGATGATGCTGGAGCATCTTGGACTGGAGTTGTGGCAACGCCACTGGCCTTCTTGCTCGACATCCGATGGTACTTGTTGCTCTATTGGAGCGTCTGCTTGCTCGGGTACTGGAGAATCTTGCTCTAGTCCATCATCGATGGCGTCAATTAGATCAGGCATAATGATAGGTGGTTGCTGCTGCTGCTGCTGCTGATTGTAGATAGGGTTATGTCGACGGCGACGGCGGCGACGGCGACCAGCATTTGACGTATAAGGCATGATTCCTCTCTTGAGTATTCACGTATGTAACAACTGTGAAGTGGTACCGTCTTAAGTGCACGTCTTTGTTTATATAGACTTAGCCTATGACGTAGGCATGGCGTGATACTGTATGTGTAGGGGGATGGGATGTAGGGGGGTGGGGTGTACCCCCCTACCCCTATAACATGTAATTTGGCAAAGTACCACTTTTACGTCATAATACACGTCATAGCTTGAATGTATAAAAGGAGTACAGTGTAAACCACCTCACCATCACTCGAATCGCAGAGGTGCAATAGAGAAGCAAGCAGTCAAGAGCAGTCAAGAGCAATCAAGAGCAGACAAGTCGAGTAACGTAAGTTATGTCGAAATTTAAAAAAAACTGGTAGTATGAGTTTTTAAAAGTTTTATGTTTTAATTTAGATGGCTGAGATGAATGAATCTACGAGTAATGATCATGATGGTGCCCCTATGGCAAGTGCTCCCACTCCAATTCCCACTCCGAATCCAAAACGCAAGTCTTATGCCGAGGTATTGAAAGAGGGTGGTAACAGCTTGGGGGAGGCAGTAAATTCGGTATCCAAGAAACAAGCTGCTGGCCCGCTTCTGCAAGAGGGGAAAGATCCCGTGACTGAAGGACCACCGCCAGAGAACAGCGATGAGGAAGATGAAGTGAGTTTTTATTAATTAATTTTAGAGTTAGTTTTAATTCTATATTAATTAATTGTTTTTTTAATTTTAGGATGATTATTTTCCATCTCGTGATGTATTTGAAAGATTTGATGATATGCGATCAGAGGATGCTAATTTCCTCAAATGGAGAGAAGTCCCCATAAACGAACGATTCAAGATACTATCTGTAAATAAGATTATGACTTCAATTGGCAGGTCAACTTATTTCACCATGAGGGGGAAAGATAATATAGTATTCAGTGCCTGGGTTCCTGACCGTCTGAAAAGGATGCAGAAGGAAACAAAGGCTGACTTTGTTGTATCCTATGGGATGAGACCATGTAAAAATTCAGCCAAAACGTACTATGATTTTAAGCTTTATAATTCAAAGTTGTTAAAAGCATTGAAGTAAAACAGCTTATATTTATTTTTCATTTTTTAGAGGTTGTATGAGTGGGATATGGATGACAAAAATGAGGAAAACGAACTATTTTGGAATATAGATCCGGATTTGGAGGATTTGTATTATCATAATTATGGGTTCAATATTACTGAACATATTACTGTTATTAATATTACTGTTATTAATATTACTGTTCAATACCGTAAAATTTCCCTCCTATAATTTAACTGTTTACTAAATTTTTCACAATAAAAAATAGCATTAGAATGAATGTTCCTATCTCGTGCTTTAACAATATACTTTATATAACGTAAAATAATCTCTTCAAATTTCCTTTTAACAACATTACACTGCTGTTTTCTTGACAACCGCTCATTCGGAGCAAAACCACCGCTTCTATTAAGCACTCGTTTCGTAGACATATTTAAGTTCATATTCGTGAAATTATGAAACTTTTCACCAGTTCCAGCTTTAGCACGTTCAATTTCCATTTCAATAGTTCGTACACGCATCTTCTTAATTCCTACCATGAGAACTTCTTCAGTTATTTTCTTCCTCATAGTTATTGCTTTATCAATGTTTGACTTCCTTATAACCATTTCCTGTAATCCCAATGACTTGCCTTTAGCTCTCTTTCCAAACCTTAACACGCACGTTAAGGCACTATTTATCCTCCGGTTTATATCCTTCAAAACGCAGTTCGCCTGTTCAACATAATCTTTCCTCCTTTCGCCTAGCATCCGCAAGCTTTCATTAGTCTCAGTCCCGTAACTTACGTTCCCTATAAAATCAGCAGTTGCATATCCGTCGTAACTTAGATTCCTCTCTGTACACTTTATGCTTATATCCCGGGAACATTTCTGTTCATATATAATCAAATCACATTCCTCCACAATTCTCATGCAGTCATGGAATAATAAAATTCCTTGCCAAGAGGATCTATCAGTCCTACACTGAGATATATTAGCTTTCCATTTCTCATATATATGAGTAACAGTGCTCATTTTGGTCTTAAACTTCCGAATTCTATCGGAACGTGTGCCTTTCTATAGTAATCACATGTATGGACACGCCGGATACAAACCCCCCAAGGATAACACGTCACATGCCGCAGGCGGAAACATGAAAACATCTGGTTTTCTAAGTATAAACAATTAACTTCCACAACATTTCAGTCCCGACCTACAATGCCGTTCCCAAATCAAACTCACAATGATTTTATTTCATAGTCCTGTTTTAAGATAGTTTTCCTTCACAAAAAATTACAAAATTAATAACTAAATTTCACGCATACACAGCATATGGGAGTATATACGTGTCATTAGCCACAAATAAAAATAACCGACACGGAACCGCTAATTAGGGATTAGTAAATGAAAACGAAACACGACCATCCAAGGTCATACAAGGTTACCACTTACACGTGGAATTATATGGCAATCCTAGGTCATCCAAGGTTACCCAAATTTGTTACTGACACGCGATTTTACGCATTACGGTTCTACACGTGATACTAACAATAAAGCTAAAAGGCGCAGGTTTCCGATACGCCTTTTAGTAATGTCAATCAATTTTCCTTTAGAGCAAGATAATTAAATATTGTTAACACGCAACAGATATATATTTTTAGCACGCAACCCCTAGGGTATAAATTAGAGAAACATTTTGGTGTCCATCTTTACAACTGTCCGTTTATTAGAAATTCGCGTAAGTGCGGTAGTGAACATAAGGTACAAAGTCAACCCCCAAAACATTTTCGGTAAGTATTAATGTAATATTTTTTAGGATAATTAATATAAAACACCATAACACCAGATAAGTGAAGTATTTCCAAGCAACCCTGCCTTATTCAATTCTTTGGCCTTCAATTACTCCTTCTAAACTTACCAAACCCTGTAGTATAACCAGTTTCGTGTGTTGGGCGATGACCGTGTGCACAGGGGTCAGAAACACGTTGTTGGTTAGTGTTTTATCTACCAACAGGATATAATACGTCGCTCCTGAAGAA